>CABFVX010003776.1:52582-68574 GCA_902151425.1 Timema shepardi | reverse complement strand
CCCCCGCTCCCCAAAAAAAACAATGTTAAATAATAATATAAAAAAGGGGCAATCCCCAAAAGTTCAGCAAATGATGCTGATAAATGTTTAATTGATTATGTCAATTTTAAAAAAGCTTCTCTATCACAAAACAGTAATCTTATTCTTGACTTTTTAAAAAGCTTACTTCCAGCATCTCAAAAATCAATGATTATCATAAACGATAGTTAAAAGAACACACACTGAAATATATTCAATTTTGTATGATGCTCCTCTGCAAAACATTAATGCACATGTGCCTGTATACACACACACACACACACACATAGCCCTGTTTTCTCTGGATACACTGGTCATTTGTATTCAACCCAGCATTTTATCAGTTACAAACTGAGTCAACAGGAGTGCCTATGTGAAGCAATGGATGCAACGCCAATATAAAAATGTTCTGCTTAACGTTGTAAAAAACTGCAAGATTTTTAATAAGTAAATCAACAATAATGTAAATGTTAAATTTCTAAGTTGATTCAATTTAATAATTACCTGAGTGTAATCAATAATCTTTCTGTAATATCTGCAATTCATGTCTAGATTAGTGATGTGCTGTGCAATTTAATTTAAAAGTGTTTATTCAGGCTCAGTTAATAGCGGATCTTGAACTGTGTAAGATGTGCTCCGAGTTTGTTAGCACATATGCTTGAACCATGATGTATAAGTTTTTAAATGAAGGATGAATCCAAAATTTTCTTGTTTTACATCTCTTAAATGCCACCACAGAATAAGAACCTCATTATCGTTGTCTGATGAGGACATGATGGTGAGAGGTTACAACACATACTATTATTGGTTGCTTCAGTGTGAGAGATGCTCAAAATGATAGTTTGTTGTGTGTTGCACGTTGCCTATTTCTCCAGTGTGAGAGCTTACTAAGTCAATTCAAATATACATGGTTTTAAAAATATATTTATGTTTGTAAATAATACATCACTTCAAAGTGTTTTATCAAGATTTTAGCCTTTTGTTTTAGTGAAGTGTCAAAATAAGAACAAAAATATTAGTAGCACGGGTAAAAATTACCCAAAAAGTAAAACAAAAAGAAAAAAAATAGGTCCATTCATAAGGTAAAAAGTCATGGATGAAGGTAATTTTTCTTTAAAGTTACATATGTAGAGTATCCTTTTATGATTCATCCATGAAGAGACACGCGCTTTTCAGAAATAATGTGAAAAGTATTTCACCATTAAAATATATTTTTTATATAATTTTTTCTGTCAAAAGAATAACTCCACAGTATTTGGCAAAGGACGCCAATTCCCTATACCAATAAGAAGCTAGTCTTCACAACACCTGTCGCCAGGACTCTTTCTATTAGTTAGTTTTTACACTGGTGACAAGGGGACCAAGAGACAAGGGGTATGTCATATATAAACCGCTTGTGCATATAGTTAAGGGCAGTCTGACACCCACCCGCAGTCTGGGACTCACAAATGTATAAGCAAAGAAGACTGGCTTTTGCAGTCGCAGTTTAATACAGAATACAATAATATACGTTAATATCACAAGTGTGCATTGATATCAAGCATTTAATTGGAGTATGTATCAGTAATTAACAGATGTCATTTGAATAAATCGTGTGTGAATCAACAGATGTAATTTGAATAAACCGTATGCGAATCAACAGCCATCAATAGTTCTCTTTCTTTCATTTATTAAATATACAGATTTAATTAGTGCTCGACCACGGAGCAATTAACAGCTAGTTAAACGGTATCTATTCCGTATAGTGATGATAGACGCTCGACCACGGAGCTATAACCAACCTAAATATCATCACAGCATTATTATATCTGGAATTAATCCGTAGTGTTACAGCATTCAAGTCAAGTGTGTTGGGCTATTCTTTGTGTTACTGAGAAGGGGAATAACTGTGTGTGTTTGGAAGAAGGTTCCTTTTGTATGATGGATGGGATAAATGACCTTGAAGACCCCACTGTGTCTGTCCCCTGAATGTAGGTACCTTCCCTCTCTCTGCAGGGCCTTCACGGTCTCCCCTTTAGTTATGTTTCTACCCTCCTGTCAACTTGGTTGTTCTGTTGTTATTGTATGTTAGTATGTGGAAAATAAAATTAGCGACACTGACTGCAAATTTGATGAAAGTGATGCATACGAACTGTGTTTCATTAATGAGGTGCCAGTGTTGAGTGAAAAAGTGTCTCCTGGTCCTAGTGCGGTAGAAACCATCAGGAAATGCAGAAAAGAAAGCGGTGACAAAAACACAAGTTACTTACTGCTATTTGTAGTATAGTAGTTCATCGAAGCTGCAGGAATAAGGTCGGAAGAAGCAAAACAGATGTTAATTCACCAAAAAGTTTGAAATCTACAGGAACTTTTGATTTTATTGGCGTCTGTCTTTACTGCTCTGAAAAGGTTTCTGCCAGAGAGAAAAAAACCTCTGACCAGGTTTATATGTGTTAACAAAAGATTTAAAAAGAAAATTGAATAACAAGCAATGAGCAGGAAAGACAAATGGGGTTGACAAGTTTATGGGCGAATTTTCACAGTGAATATGGAAGAAGTAAAACACGAGTATCACTATATTTGTTGGAAAAACTTCAGAACTTGGGAAAGCAGTGCTTCAACTTCAACACCAGGAAGTCCTCGGGATGACAAAATTACCCAGGCAATGCAAAATATATACTCTTTTCTGGAAGAGAATGATGACTGCCAATTCACAACTTAGAAGTTATGTGAAGTAGTGGAAGTCTATGAAATCAGTATCCCAACAATGAAGCAAAGGCTCAGTGAACACTAAGACGCGACATTTTGATATGGAGTAATAGAAACAAAGTTCAAAGTTCCAGTCGAATATTTTTGGAATACTGGAGACAAAATAATCAGTGATCATTGGTATGAGGAGTGGAAGAAAAATATGTAAGAAGAGATGATAATTATGATCAAAGCAGGGAAATCACCAGGGAATATATTGAGAACACTGTATTCAAAATTATCTCATATAATAAAACTCATGGTTTTCTAACCAACATTGTTAAGTACATTCCAAAGCATCTACAAGTTTTTTTTGATACTGTGACTTCAAAGATGAAGAGGTCCCACAAGTCAGAATCTTTGAAAATTAAATGTACAGTATTAGCTCATTGATTGATTTCACTTGTGAAACCAAACTCTTTCTTTATTGTCGCTGTACTAAGCATAGCTGCATGATGTCAAGTGGGACACTAAGAAAAAAAATCAAACATACCAAGATGTATGCAACACATATTTGAGTTTTGTTAAAAATAATTATAACTGTGCTGTAATTGTGTTTGAAGGGTATGATGACCCTGATTGCATAAAAAAATGTGAACAGCAATGTAGATACAAAATCTTTGCCCACGGGTCAACATAACTGAAAACACTCCTGTGTATACAAATCACGAAAGATTTCTCGCTAATGCATAAAATAAAAAAGAGTTAATAAACATGCTGGAAACAGAATTTGTGAACAGTAAGATTGAAGTAAAACAGTCTTCTGGAGATGCTGATACGTTGATTGTGTAGACAGCCATTGAAAAATCATGTTGTGCCATTGTTACTCAAGACACAGACATTCTTGTAATAATTACTGCTCTCGCTCCACTGGGCAAGGAAATATAGCTACTTAAGCAAAAAGTTGGACAAACCGATCAGAAAGTTTTTTCTTCGGTCAGCCTCCCGAAACAACACGTTCATGTAAAAAATTATGTTCTCTTGGCCCACTCATTAAAGCTATGGCCGACCCACAGCACATTTTCTAGCAAGTGACTACACGAGCCGCACCACACCACACCTAGAGTGAATTTATTTACAATAACATCGCGTAGGATTTTTAACTAATTCACTTTATTAAAACCAAGCAGAAGATTATTGTAACTAAAAAAAGAAAAACATTTTTATATTCTTTATAGACTTAGTTCTATTACCAAATAAGTTTGTATTTTTATTTTTACTTACATAGATTTTAACCTATTTTCATAAAATTAAGTTAGCTATTAATTACGAAGAATAAAGTTTTAAGTTAGATAATAATTAAGAAGAAGAATGTTTGTTGTTCAATAAGTTGTTGTATGTAATATTATTTATTTTGTACATAATGTTGGAAACAATGACTACAGCATCACACATTCAACGGCTGTGAACGAAATGCCGTTTGGAAGCTCCCGAACATTTCCGTTGGTAAGTGGCTACACAGTCCGCACTGCACCACAAAAGTGTGTAGCAATACTCTCTCAACGATTCATCCACGCCGGTGCAGTGCGGCTTCGTGTAGCCGGTCCTTTAGTGGATGTGATACCACAAGTGCCATTTATGGCAAGGGAAAAAAACACATCATGAAGTTGCTGGACACTAAAAGTGATTTGAGAACCAGCATAGACACATTCAACACTATTGCCACTCACAGTAAGGTGAGAAAAGCAGGGGAAGCTATTTTCCTGTTTCTGTATGGTTCTAAAGACGGGCATACACTTGATGCTGTATGGTTCTAAATTATTATTATTATTATTATTATTATTATATTATCATCATCATCATCATAATCATCATAATCATAATCATTATCATTATTATTATCATTATTATTATTATCATTATTATTATTATTATTATTATTATTATTATTATTATTAGCTTACTACCTGTTCAGGTTATACGCACTTACGCTAATGTGTAATGGTAGGGTGATTGTGAGATGAAGTGAAGGACCTACAGTTTAACGAGGAATCCGAACCACGGTGGAGACCTGGCATTCCTTATGGTTCTAAAGACGGGAAGCATACACTTGATGAACTCTGATACATCATTTTTCAGAAGTCAGCCAAATTGGAATCACTTCCACCAACTTTGGAGAGTGCAGCTCAACACTCCTATCGTACCTACTACCAAATACAACTCTGGTTAGGATATAAACTGGTTCCCGAACATTGGAGTTGGGTTTGACAAAATAATGATTTGTAGCCCAGCAAAACAACTCTTAAGCCTGCTCCACAGGCTATAGGGAAATTAATATCTTGCTCCTGCAAAGGAAACTGCTCGACATCATAATGCACTTGTGCCAAAAGCGGTGTGAAGTGTTCACCTCTATGTCAAATTTGCGAAGGAGGAACCGGCTCAAATTCTGATAAATAACTTCCTGCATCATCAATTTTCAATGACGACGATGTATCAACAATGCGCCCTGAAGACATCGACGGAAACATATGTGGTGAGGATGCCCTTCACTTCACAGAAGATGATGACGCCACGGACAAGGACAATTATTGTTTGAAAGACTAGTGAACAGAAACTAATGAACTTCTTCTTCTTTTGTTAATTTTTAATAACATTATTATGCTGTTATTATGCATTATTATGGTTATGTATTGTTACTATGCTTTCTATTAGTTTACTTGCTCACTACAGTTTTTATGCTACTTAGATCAATTTCTCACATGTATTTTCAAGAGAATACACCTTTTTCTCAGAAACAATTGGTCCTATCAACTTGATTTTGGTTCCATTCAATTCGGCATGCAAAAAACATAGAAAATGACACACCACTTGATTGGTTCCAACAAATCCACATTTTTTAAACTTCCACCCTTTCCCCTCAAAAAACATTGTACACCTTCATCCCCATTTTAGGGATTTTTTTAGATTCTTATCATATGCCAAATAGAACTTAGAACCAAAATTTCAAAGACAAACCTAATTTTGTCTTATTCATACCCTAATCTACCTGTACTTTAAGTATGGTTTCCAAATGAGACTATGTGTGTACCAAAGTGGATATAAAGTTCAATATTATTTACCAGATTAAAAAAGGTACAACAGAGCCTAGACAAACACAAAAAACCAGATTGAATTTGTCTTTCTTGTGTCACAGAAAAAATAACAATAAAAAATGTGTGTTCTTGTTTTCATCTCAAACTTGATGACCGCAACTACTGTCTCCAATTGAAATAGAGATTCGAGCAAATATCAATTTTTGTATATCAAAATAGCTACCAGCAACTTGAATAAAAATTAATTGAATAATACTATTTTTCATGTACCTTTTGTTTTTTAGGTCCATAGTCAACGACCCCCAGCACCATGAGATGCTGACTCATCACATCGAATGGAACAACGATGGTCTGACCGACGGCAGACGCACAGCCCCCTGCCACTAGTGACTTGAGTCTTGAATTCACGTTGTTGATTGTCAGTATATGGCGAACCCCTTCATATGTTGAGATGTAGAATGCTCCAGAGATAATCTGAAACGTGCTTACCCAAAATCCTCGATACAGCCCAGCTGCACCTTCCCCCTGGTAGATCTTTGTCCAAGCATCGACCATACCTGGCGATATAATCAAGTTGTTGGGAAGAAATCATTACAATCTTCTTAGAGTTAGAGTTAGGCTCTCTGTGTGTGTGTGTGTGTGTGCGCGCGCTAACTCCTACTACAGTAGCCCCATGGCTTCTTTGGTGCTGACTGACAGATTATAGCTGACTTCTCACAGTCAAAGGGGAGGAGTTTTTGAGGAGTTTTTAGCAGTCACCAGGAAAAATAGTATTATAAATTAAGTAAGATGTTCGGGCAAGAATTGGGCTACAGGGAATACATGGGATGACAGAGGAAGCAAGGGTGAGATGGTATAGACATAAAATGGGAATTGAAAAAGAAAACGGATCAAGAATGATGAAGTTGAAGTTTGGAAGGTAAAAACCTCAAAGGAAACCAGGAAAAAGATGGCAGGAGAAGAATGATAGGACAGAGGAAGATGGAGGCATTCAACTAAAGTGACCTGGCCACAGGCTGAAAACAGTTGATGATGTAACTGTTATAAGTTTTTGAATGGGATCTTAAGAACTCGATAAAGTATACAGGTGTGTTTGTGTTAGGTATATCTACAAACCCAGTAGACAGCCTTATGTAGGACTAGTGATGACGACTACCAAACTATTTAAACTATTACACCACCTATCCCTATCTTGAGCTATACTATCCAGTCCAACTCATTACACCCTATCTCTTTCAAGTCAATTTTAATGTTATCCTCCCATCTGCATCTAGGTCTTCCCAATGGTATTTTACCATTAGGTGACCTGGCGGTCTAGGGGTAAGGTGTCAGACTTCTGTGCTGGCGGCCGGGGTTCAATCCTCAGTACCGGCACAGATTTATCTGATTACCAAACCCTTCCTTCACCTCTGACAAGACATCTTGTGAATGTGGGGAATGCTTGAATGTGGGGAATGCCAGGCCTCCACCGTGGTTCGGATTCCACGTTAAACTGTAGGTCCTCCATTTCATCACACAATCACCCTACTATTACACATTAGCGTAAGTGCGTATAACACGAACGGGTAGTAAGACGCAGTGCTAATCATAATTTTACCATTAGGTTTGCATTTAACACCCTGAACACATCCCATCTGCAACATTCGCTGCATATCCTGCCCACCGTACTCTGCGAGGTTTGACTAATTTAACAAAGTCTGATGATTAGTACAGGTTATGTAACTCAACATTATGTAACATCCTCAGTAACATCATCCCTTTTAGGATCCAATATCTTTCTAAGCACCTTGTTTTCAAACACCTCAAATACGAGGGGTGTTCAAAAAGAAACTGAATTTTTGCTTTAACATCTTTATTGCTTATTGTACAGCATTTTAAGCACTGTCCACCTCAAAGTAGTCCCCTCTACTGGCAATGAACCGTTCCCAACGTTGCTTCCATTTTTTGGAAAGCCTCCTGGAACACATTTTGTGGGATGGCGCGCAGGTCTCTTGTTGCATTGTACTGAATCTCCTCTATGGTTTGGAAATGACGTCCCTTCAACGTGGTTTTAAGTTTGGGAAATAGGAAAAAGTCTGCTGGGGCTAGGTCCGGAGAATATGGTGGATGGGGCACTATGGGAGTGTGATGTTTTGCTAGATAGCTGTGAATAAGGAGCAACGCGTGAGCCGGCGCATTGTCATGATGCAACGTCCAAGTCTGGTTTTCCCCCAATTCAGGCCTCTTCCTGCGCACAGCATCCCTCAAACGTGCTAGAATTCCCTGGTATACTTCCTTGTTTACCATCTGACCACGTGGTTACAATGCCTTTGAAGTCAAAAAACACAACCAACATCACCTTGATCTTTGACCGACTCATGCGTGCTATTTTTGGATGAGGAGACCCCCTCTGCCCACCCATTGCGACGACTGCACCTTCATTTCAGTATCATAGCCATAAACCCATGTCTCATCACCTGTTATGATGTACTTAAGGAAGTTTTCATTGTCATTGGCAGTGGCAAGCAGTTCCTGGGTGATTTCAACACAGGTCTGTTTCTGATCGTCAGTCGACAAACGTGGCACAAGTTTTGCACTGACACGATGCATATCAAGTTTGTCACTCAAAATTTGATGGCATGATCCTACGCCGATGCCCACTTCGTCAGCAGCTTCTCAAACAATTAAACGACGATTTCCACAAATCACAACACGAACTTTCTCGACATGGTCGTCATCTGTTGATGTGGAAGATCGTCCAGCTTTGGGATCGTCACTGATCGACATTCTGGCATGTTCAAAATGCTTAAACCACTCATAGCACTGCGTTCGAGTCATACAGTTCTCCCCGTATGCTTGGCTAAGCGATTGAAATGTCTCTGTAAAAGTTTTGCCAAGTTTGTAGCAAAATTTCACACACACACGTTGTTCTTCAAGCTCTTTCATTGTCACTTTGGCACTAATCCAACGAACAGCTTGTGCACGTGCTCATTTTAGCGGATGTAACTCGTCAACTAACGGTCAGAGCGAAACGCGGCAAATGGCAGTTTGTTGTCTAAACCTGCTGATACGTGCACTCAGCAGCCGCAGCGTGCTCCCTCTGCCGGTTGGTGGGTGATTTCAAAAGTTCAGTTTCTTTTTGAACAACCCTCGTATGTTTTCTCCCTTTAGGTTAAGAGACCACGTTTCTCACTCATAGAAAACCACCGATAAAGTTATAGTTTTGTATATTCTGAGTTTTACATTCCTTGAAAGCAGGCGAGATGACAACTTACAAACCGAGTAATAGCACACATTTCCTCGATTGTATTATTTTCCTAATTTCCAGCCTAATATTGTTATAGCTAGTTATAATTGTTCCTAAATCATCAGTGTTAATAAATCTAACAAACAGTAAAGTCTACTACTGCAACATATCCTCTTGCCTGTGAAGCATCATGCTGAGCTATTTGTAAACTAATATGTGATTAGTCTGAACATGTATCACCATTGAAAATTCTGTACAATTCTGTGCCCAGGCACACTTTTATTATGGCACCCGCTTCTTTATAACATATTATGGTATCTAAAGGAGATAGTTACAAGATGGATGAATTACAAATGTTTGTGTCCATTGTTTTTCATGATTATTGCCAAGTGGATTTTTAAGCGAGTTTTATATTTGTTCTTTATACTCTGGTGTGCTCATAGTTAACATAGAGAAGATATTTTAATTTATTTAAAAATTTGAGGATATGACTTAGTGCTGTTTCACACAGAAATTTTCTTGTTGCGTGTATCTCCTACCATCATGTCTGGTCTAATGTATATTCAGTCAAGATACATGGGTCCAAGTGAGTTTTTTCAAACAGTCAACACGCGATTGGACTAATGCACGGCAGCTTGCTTCCAACACACTTTCCTTGATGTCATATCTGTAATTGATGGTTGCGGCATTGTTAAACATCAAAGAATGATAAGGAAACATTTCACATGGACCACCACACATTTTCAGTTGTAGTTTTACTTTCTTGGTGCAAGGTCATGTCTGAGTCTGCATCCTCTTGCTCCTCACCTCTTTGGGGGTTGGAACGGGAAGCCAGGAAATTAATACCAAGGCTTCGTTTGTGAAGTAAATACACACCCATTTTTGTGGGATGCAAGTTGTAAAGACGAAATAGACATTCGAAAATAGTTGAGAAACTTAGATGGATGTCACCTTGATTTATTGAATAACAGGTGAAATGCACCCTCAGTCAATTGCACACTGTTTAGTGGATGAACCCAAAAGAATAGTTCCCTTTTTGTATCCTTTGTCTAAATAATACATGCTGCAATCAGGGGTGCACCAAGGAGGGGGAAGGGTAGGGGGGTGGGTTAAATATAGCAGCTGCCTCCTCCCCCAAAACCTCAAATTAATTTTCAAAAATTTGCCATATTAGGATCATACCAAATGGCTTCTAGGGGCATGTAACGTCCAAAAAATCTTTGGGCAGAGACCATTCCAAATAGCTTCTATAGCATCCATTTAAAAAAAAGAATCTGGGGGAATACTACTTTAAAAAGCTCCCATAAGAAACTTTTTTTTTTCAGATTTCTGGACAAGAATTACTCCAAAAAGCTTCTAGAATCATCTCGATTTTTAAAATTTCCAAAGAAAAGACCCCTCCAAATGACTTCTAAGTTAATAGATTTTTCTTGCAACATTTTCCTGGATTAGACCTTTGTATTCCCCTTTGGATTGGAGGGAAAAACTTTTTATTTTTATAACTGCCCCCTCCCTCTTACATAAATAGTGTTCCGCCACCACTTCAAGTAAAATACTAAAAATGTCCTGGTTTTTGGTGACTATAGTAACACTACCAATGCACACAATAAAAGGCCCCAAAAGTTACTAATTGGAAAAATTAATGGGTAAATAGCTTTGATACATTGTATCTAAACTAAGGTCACATATTACTAAAATTGCAGCCCTTAGTTATAATTAATATAATTTAAATAGAATATATAGGCATTTAATAATCATAAATTGTCTTCGGCTGCACACCCTAGTGCACCACCCTCTTCTCCGAAATTTAATTCTAGGCACAACCATGATTGTTTGCCCCTAAAGTACCAACAATGCTAATACAATATTCTTCTTGATAGAACTACTCCTATATAAGATGTATTTACCTCAACAAAATATAATTGGTACAGAATTAAAATTTGTGTTTCATCTGACTTTTATGATAGTCATGTTGTGACTAAAGTAAAATATTTTAAATTTAAGAATTATAAATTTAACTGTAATTTTTCTACCCATACTACTTAAAAATTGTAATAATATTATTTCCATATTTAGCCAAAATAAGCTTTTTATTTATTTACTGACTTTTAATACCAAAACAAAACTTTTATCTAATGAAATCCAATCATTTTATTTAGCAACATACCCTGTACTCATTACCAGACATCGTTAGGGTAATAAAATCTCACAGGCTATAGTGGGCAGCTCGTGCACCGCGAATGAGACTTTCTAGAACCACGTTCAAAGTATTGAATAGCATAATCAATGAGAAAAGACCATCGGGAAGATGCAGATAGGAGGATAACATTTGGATAGACCTGAGAGAGATAGGGTGTAACAAGATAGACAGGAGAGAATTAGCAAAGATAGGGCATACTTTTGTAAGTTGTGATAATGAACTTTCGAGTTCCTAATGCCATAGAGTGAGTGAGTGAGTGAGTGAGTGAGTGAGTGAGTAAGTAAGTAAGTAAGTAAGTAATCATTTTATTTACCACATAATAGGGTCCCTATTATTATAATAAAATATTTAAAGTTTTTTAAAATATTTTTAATAATGGGAGCAAGATAAGAATAGGACCATATTTTAGAGTGCAATCTATCAAGTACTTAGTTACCAAACTGTTAGAAAATAAAAATATTTATCATAGTATGTTTGTATTATTGGTGTGTTAATTTTTGGGAATATTAAGTCTATCAATAGAGTTATACAATAAGATTATTTTATTTTCCAAATAACATTTTATGACTAAGTTACCTACCTTAAAAAAATACAAACCATAAAAAATAAATATTTTTTTAGTTATTTTCACAAAATAAAATAAATTATTTACCTAAGAAACAAGATAACGGTCAGCCATATATATATCACATATATAATAATCAATCTGAGTTAGGCCTATAGAACATATGTGGAACATTTAAAACTATAGGGGCCTACCCCAGAGAATTATAGTTTTTACAAAGGTACTCAATCATATATAACAACCTCATTTCACCCTTTTACACAGCAAGCACAACTCTTGCAACAAAAACATCATGTTTATATCTTGTTTGAAGACATATTGAGATTACACGATATAATCTCCTCACAAAAGAATCCACCCGAACTAAACCAATTACAACTACAACACCTTAAATGAATGTTTAAAAAAATTAATATGATACACCCTAGCTTTCAAACCTTCCATAATTTAAATGAGTTAGCTATCTAGGCCTACAGAACTATGGTTATTATCAAATCTAGCTTCCTTTCATACATTAGTAAATCAAAATTTTGAATATTTTTCATCAAAAAACAATTTAATGTTTATGGTAAAAGAAAAGATGACATACAATGCAAATAATCATGGGTCAACCTTATAATGTAAAGAAAATGAAGTCAACAAAAATGTTTGCTAATACCACAAATACCATAACGTTTCTTGGTATTATTCAACTAACCGCCTTCTTAAGTAAGTTACCTATGTAATAATAACCACCACTAGAATGATAATAATAATTATTTAATAATAAGATAATGGACAAGTGACAAGAGACAAAAATAATTTGTATATGTTCTTTATGTAAGGTAGGCCCCTAATATTCCCTCAATTCTAAGTGATATAATAGATTTTGGTAAGGTTAAGTACAGGCCCAGCAAAGAAAAATGTTTCTTATAAATTACAAGATGTCTAAGGTAGCTTAAACCATGTAGGCTATATTATTGTAATGACCTCACCTTTATAGACGTCGTCATGTCTTTGAACTTGGAGCCTAGTCTTGATCACAGTCAAAGGGTAAAGACAACACCGCACAGAGAAAGAACTTAGCATACTGAGCGGGAAAAATTTACTTTTGTCCATCATGTCCCATTCAATTGTTCGAATGAACTGTGGGGATTCCACTGCAGTAGTCATAGCGAGATGGTATATTTGATACTTTCAAAATAAATCAATTCTTTGTCAAGTCTTTGAATATGCCCACATGGGCAAAGGTCCTAGCATGGTTAGGAGACGTCACCACACATTGATTTTTGTAGAGAATTAAACCATTTGATACTCTCTGATGTAAAATGTCTTGATCAATACCTAAAAGCAAAATGAACAAATATTACATATTTATCAGAATATAGGTGAATAAATGGTAAGTGGCACAACTAAGCTACATAGTGGCTCAAAAAACATAATTAAATAATGTCATTGATTTTTGTATTAATAAATGTAGCCTATACTAATTACTCTATGGCATTAGGAACTCAAAAGTTCATTCCCGCATTTCCAAAAGTATGCCACCTATTCCTATCTTACCTATCTTAAAATAGTTCTATCCAGTTTACCTCATAATACCTCTCTCTTATGGGTCTATTCTAAGGTTATCCTCCCCTCTGCATCTAGCTCTTTCCAGTGGTCTCTTTCCAATGGGTTTGCCAGTCAGTACCCTGAACAAGGTACTAAAATCTTACATTTGCAATGCATGTCCTGCCCACCGTAATCTACGAGATTGATTATCTCAACAATGTCTTGTGATGAGTAAAGGGTATGTAACTCATCATTATGTAGCATCCTCCACTCCCTAGTAGCCTAATCCCTTTTGGACCAATTATCTACCTAAGCACCCTGTTTTCAAACACCCTAAACTTATTTTCGTTACACCCATAGAGAACCGATAAAATTGTTTTGTATATTCTGAGTTTTACATTCCATGATAAAGAGGTGAGATGACAATGTAGCTTACTTGAATAGTAGCATGCATTTCCTCAACTGTATTCTTTTACTAATTTCCAATCTAATATTGTTATTGCTAGTCAAAATTGTTACTAAATATCTACACTCATTAACGATGTCAGATGAAATGTGGTTTGTAGGTAATCCCTAAATTATTGTTCCCAATCTGTATTCTTTGTGTAATCATATAATTAATATTTTCAGTGTTCACTTCTAAGCATGAGGAAAGTGCATCTCCTTGTTTCAACCCATTATATATTTCGAAAGTATCTGATAGTGTAAGTGATCATTAACTTGCCAAGCGTTAATTAGTTTGATAAGTTTTTTACGTATCCCAAACTTAGCTAAAATTTCATATAATTTATTTTAACTGAATCATATTCTTTTAAGATATTTGTATGGCCCTGAGTCATGAACCGTAATGTTGTAGGCCTATTAACAAATATTTTTTTTAATACGTGTTGAAAAGTAAAAAGTTTATCTACTGTTGATTTATTTCATCAAAATTCACACCGATGATCCCCAAATATTTCATCAGCTGGTGAAGTCAATCTCATTAACATTATGTTAGAAGCAATTTTAAATAGCATGTTGATAGTAGTGAGATACCTCTATGATCATTAGACTCGGCTTTATAATCCTTTTTGAAAATAGAAATTATTAATAAATGTATGTTCACACAAATAAACATTCGAGTCAATATACAAATTTAAGGTTAATAAGGCAGAATGCACACTGACCTTCACAACAAAATTAATGTAGGACCTGATGTATGTTCTAAGATTATAGGTACTCGAAGGAAATGATAGATAAAACTAATGTCACTTCAAATATCACTTAGTAATATACTACTTTGGTCTGCCAAAAACGTCACATATATTATAATTAAAGTTAAACTGAAAATCAATCAATTAATTACAAAAGTCAACCAATGGTTAGCGCCATATTAGTAGTGACGTAACATCAGAGTCAGATGATCCTAATATCATGATGAAAGAAATCTAAGAAAGATATTATAACTGTTAGTACTTGAGTATGCTCGTTATTACGTCACATAATAAAAGAATTGGGAATAGTAAAAAATGGTGTTAAAATTTAAAATAATTAGTGTAGGTATTTAAAATACATTTTAGCTTTCAGGTCCTAATATAAACCATCCAGAGTTCTTAAATACATGATTAAATACTAAATATGTTTTTTTCTATAATTGAGAAGTGGGTATCTAAATGTTACCAATTAATCATGTGAGATATACGAATAAATAAATATACAAGAAACTACAACGAATAAACCGCTCCCCAGTTATAATGCGGATCTTAGGGTTAGAGATTTAACCTACGTTTAAGGCAACCATGAACCATGTTAGCACCGATGAAACTATTTTAATTGAGACATGTAATGTCCCCCCCCCCTCTCTCTCTTTCTCTGACACAAACTTTGAGGATAGAAAACAAACAATATCTTTCATAGCACTGGCGAGATAAAGAAAAAAGCAAGCCACTCAAACCTAAGGATGTAATGTTTGGTAATGTAATATTGAATATGTAGTTGTGTACACGGATATAATCAACTTTTTAGCCGTTGATCGTGCTATTGAAAACGCACAAGGCCGTAGTCGGGGGGAAGGTTCAACCCCCTCCCCCCTGAAATTTGATATATATATATATCGTTATTTATGGTTCAAACAATATCAAAATTAAGGCACAAGTGCAAATTATGAGGCTATGCTACCATAAAAAGCACTTCAGAGAGCTTCTAGAGGTATTTAATATTAAGGATTTTTCATTGCCTTCAGTAGTTAGGGGTTTATAATGCTATAAAAATACTTCAGATAACTTCTAGAGGTGTTTAGTATTTATGATTGTTCATAGCTTTCGACACTTAGAGGGATATGTTGCCATAAAAAAAAACTTCAGCTAGCTTTGTACCACCCCCCTTCTCCTCTACTGGACAAGGGCAGATGAACACGTACAAAAAGGTAAAGAGGGCAAGAAAACAACAAGAAATTATTTAATTGCAGAAGAGCGTTAGGACCACATATTCGTTGATAGGCCTATACTTGGACCTATTCAATAATCTGTCGTCATGAACCCTTCTCAATCACCATCCACTACTATACTTTAATACTCCAAAGGAATGGTACGAGAGTCTTTTGTTTGATCAGCCAAAATTACTTTAAACTTGTCGAAGTAAATTAAAGATTGCGAGTCTAATAAATAAATATTTATTTGAGAAAAGATTAACAATAAATATATATATATATAT
>CABFVX010003776.1:21562-50418 GCA_902151425.1 Timema shepardi | reverse complement strand
CTCCGAATGTATCATATTTAGCATCCTGCGACCATTATTTCGTCTTTCCCAACAAGTCCCGTGTCCATATTCTTTTTCTTAGGCTCCCTCTCATATTTTTCAATATCTTTATTATTAATTAATGCAGCTGTTGCACCCGAAATTAATCTCTGAAGTTCCATAAATATTTTCACTAGAACCTAGTACCAAACTAGCAGCGTGTGAATACTCTAGTCCTGTTTCTATTATACCAGCTAGTATACAGATATCTAGTCGCTAGCTAGCACACTTGATTTCTAGTACGAGCTAGTGTTATGTGATACGGGCTTAAGAAATTCTACTCACGATTACAGTCTCAATATCCGTAATCATGTGACCGTTTCAACCAATGAGATGGTAAGAGAATTCATCCAATCAAAAAATTCTAAAGAAAATAGTCTACAGCACGAAAAGTGCATCCAGCAGTCAGCTGGTCAAAGAAACCATAAACAACTTTGTTGAGAAATCTTCCAGTATTTATATTAAAATATAGGTTAAGAACAATCACAAGAAATATATTTATAACTTTATTTTAACTATCAAACTTAAAATAATAAGTGTTTGCAATAGCCTAAAAATGCTAAAAAGATGTAGGCCTACTAATATTTTTGATGAAAAATCACTAGTATCCATAATTTATCAATTACAAAAAATTAAATGACGCTAGTAAATGGAGTATAAACCAAATAATAGGGGTGTTGAACTTACAAAAGCAAAGCTAATATTTCTGAGAACTTGATATTTCTCAGAAAATACTTTCCTAGAAGCCGCTCTTCCCGGGGTGTTTAGGTTTTTAGAAAAAATGTTTCTGAAATAGGTCCGCGTGTAGCCATATTTTCATTTTGTATGTTTCCATAGTGACGGATTCTATCACTGTTATTCTTTCTTTATTTCAAGGCGCATGCACATATTTACTCGGCTTTAATTGGTATTCCGTATAAACGAGTCCGTAGAAAGTTAAAGTTGGGCAACTTCTACGGAGTAAGGACTTACGGATAATGACTTTGTGGCCAAAGCAATATGATATTGTAGCATCGATTTCTTATGGACTATGGACCTACGGATACGAGGTCTGTGTCAAGGCCTTAAGCGTACAGTATCACAACAGATATTGACAAAAATTAGTCAAATATGATTTTAAAAGGTTTAATAAGTGTTGGTGTTCAAGTAAAGCTATACAATATGCAGGCACTTCCTAGAGAAATCATCTCCAATTATTTAGTAAATGTTAGGTGAAATCTAAACCAACCAGGAAAAATCATGGGCTACTGTTCTGACAATATAAACACTAATTCAGTGGTGCCACCTGTGCAGGGAAGAGAAAAATGTTTAATTCAAACTCAATGAAGCAATCAAACAGGACCTTTGTTGGGATTGGCTGTGCTGCTCATGTCACCAACAGCACAGTGCAGACATTAGCAGACGGTTTGCCTATTAACATAGAAGCTGTGATCGTTAAAATGTATTCCCACTTCTTTATATTATACTCTGTTTGGGTTGACGTATTTAAAGAGTTTTGCAAAGAAGCCAGTATTGAGTATCAAAAAACTGCTAGATTACAGCAAGACCAGGTGATTGTCACTGATTCCCACTGTCGAGAGAACGTTATAACTATTTTGAGGCATTGAAATATTACTTTCTGGCCAATGAAAAGTGTCCGAGACTTATTAGGGATTTTTTTTAAATAATCTGTGTGCTAGACTGTGATTGTAATTTGTACATAGCCAAACGTCGTTTTTCAATGTTTTCAATATTATACCAAGTTTTTGAAAAACATTTTTTAATAACATTTCAAAATCACAGATTTCAAAGTTAAGTGTTCCGAAAGGAGCTTAAAAACCCCTATTCAGGACAAAAAAAATACTTGTATTAGTTTTGTTTATGATTAACTTAAAAATTGACCAGTCATTCATACGGGTATAATGCGTCAAATTTAATACTTTTCTATAAATTTGTGAAATTTCTATTTTATTCCATACTAAAAGGATTTTTATTTACAAATTTGGAAATTTCTTATCATCCATCCCCATCCTCATTTAGTAACGTTGAATTTTAACAAATTTGGGCTTTTGGGTGTAAAGCTCTTGTTAAATTATTAGGAAGCGAGACGGGAAAATCAGTCAAGAAGTTTACCTGACAATAACAATGTTTGTTTATTTTATTTAGAACAATCAAAAAGGTAAATACATAATTAAAACCAAAATACAATAACATCGCGTGAAGCGCTTACCCTCCCAGATATAAAAAAAAACTCAATTTAGATAATGGAATTTATAGACTTTACAATACCTGGAAAATGAAAAAGAAATATACAGTAATTAGCTGGCTGTCAGAAAAAAAAAATGCGTTCAACATAGAAACGCGATATATACATATTCCAATCACGATAGGTTTTTACCTAGATGACAGTTCGAAAATTATATGTTTATATTTTGGGTTGCCAGCACATGTAAAAGATCACAGTTTTGTTATAAATGTAAAGATATTTAATTACCTGTAATATATTACATTTAAAATAACATAAACTTAAGTTTTCTCATACTATTTTTGTTAGTTTTATTTATGAAAGAACAATAAACTATTAAAGAACAAAGAGCACATGCTCGCCACTCGAGATATACACCGGAACTAACAAAGACGTTGCGTAAGACGCTTGGGTGACATCATCAGAGAAGTGGCTTTCATAAATCTAAAAGTAGAATAGTTACTAAACCCGTGTTTGCTGTTACAGGCCTAGTTAAGAGAATGTTCATTTATTACACACAACAATTTTTTTTAAATAATTTATTTTTATCCAATTCAAACAATATTTTAAACATAGTTAAAAGTACTTATTTTTTGTTTTGGAACGTTATTGATTATGTTTAATATAGTGCACACATCAATACCTTTTAATACAGGAATCGTATTTACTTGGAAAAGAGAAAATTCTTGTCATTTTTTTTACATACAATAAATGATTTTATAATTATTTTATCGAATTTTGAAATATTTAACTGAATAAAATATTTTCATCAAATGTGTGTCTGATTCATTGTAAAAACTTGTTTACCGTTATGTTCAATCATATGGTTTAGATTCGTCAGTCGCCATTTTGAAGCTATGTTCGTTAGAAATTTTTGTGAAAATAGTGTGAATATTTTTTTAAGTGGAATAAAACTATAAATAAACTTTGTGTCCGACCTCAACTAAATAATATTGGCCTAAATTACTGTGGTTAACTATCACATTAATATTTACCATCTGTTTTCATTACAGTCATCCAAAGTGATAGATGTCATCTGTTATCGTAGTGATATATTAGAGATTACTTCTAGTAATATTTAGAGCTGTCATCCAGGTAAACTTAGCTCGTAAATAACTTATACCATCATAAATCTCAAGTTACTAATATTAATAGTCATCATGGAAGTCTATGGTTCAAAGTTTAAATATACCGCGCATTCAGGGAGAAAAAGTAATAACTCCGTTTTTACTCCTAACAAATATATTTACATTAATAACATTAGCACTAATATGGGAAATTACCCTAACACGCGCCTAAAAGCAAACTGCAATAAACATGATCATTTATCATGATACATTTAATATTTACATAGCCCTTACATAGAGGCACAAAGTTTATACTTCCTTTTACTTGTGTAATAAGTGCAAAAAACAATACTTCATCATAACTCTTAACAAACATATCAACTTAGGTAATCATAACAAGAAGTTAAATAAATATGTGCCTTCGTACCAGAAGAAATCAT
Organism: Timema shepardi; assembly: GCA_902151425.1. Lineage (NCBI taxonomy): Eukaryota > Metazoa > Arthropoda > Insecta > Phasmatodea > Timematidae > Timema > Timema shepardi. The sequence continues at coordinate 46,648 of CABFVX010003776.1, read as the reverse complement.
CATAATGTTGAACGGTAACAATACAAAGAAACTATCTTTGAACCAAATCCCAAAACTAACATACTAGTGACCTGTGCTCTACGTTTGAACAGTTAACTAGATATCCCCACATATTATACATATGCTAACGATATCAAGAAAGGATGGGTGATAAGCAAGAGACGCTAATTTTGCCACAGCGTGGCCAGAAAGTATATACATTAAATATATGCAATTAAAGTGAAATTGCACAGACTAATTGAATTAAACCTCGTACAAGGAGACAGAAAAGTGACCGCATTTGCAACGAACTGTGAGAAACATTTCAAGGTTAAAGTTTAAATGAATTTAAGTCCCAGACAATACTTTTGATAAGATATCCCCCCATTACGCCGAAAATGAATTTTGAATATTTAAATAATAGATCCCAGCCTCTAAGTCGCCGTACTCACCTAGGTCCATCGGCGGTATAATGAGTTGAAAACAAACGTCACAATATATATCCATAATTGTAGTCACAGAGAGAAGGGCCAATGGAAGGACAACAAACACAACAAGAAAAGAAGGACCAGGCAACAGGTAGATTGTTCTAGACGATCATAACGCCGGAACTGCAGCTGGCGTGGCCATGTGGAACATCATTCTTCTTTTTTCGGCCGGGCGTGGATCGATTCCCGAGCAGCCAGTTGATTGAAAGCTCCACTTAGTCTGTTGAGTAGAGCTTTAGAGAGCGGAGGTTGGTGCACATGCTCTGGTGCTGGAATTCATCAAGGGGGTTTGGTGAATGTTTTCCCATTTGAAATAGCTTTAACTTGTAACTCGTTACATGGGGTGTACGCTTTACTATCTAGTTAGATTTCAAGTTTTTACCAGACCAATAGTGGTTGATAATTTTAGTTTTTGTAATTTCAGCCCTGGCCACTTGCTGTGTCCTTCCATTTATTATTATTGTTATTATATTATTGATTATAAACTGACTCTCCAGGCAAATATTAATTAAAGTTGGATATTTAATAAGGAATCTTCTTTCCAGGGAAAATCGCGCATGGTGTTTGTTAGCTTCTCGGAGTGATGGCTTGTTGGAGAGATTTAGTGGAAATGGTGATATATGACATATTTCTTATGTTTGTATTTAATAACTATGTGACAAGTGTTTTTTTATTTATATGGACAAACGGTTTATTGTAAGTTAAAACAGATTTGAAAGGATTTTTTTTAAATATTTTTTTGTTTGGAAAAAAAGTTGGTTTCCACAAAAAAGTTATTCTGCACGAATCCTCTTAATAATACAAACAAAACTTAAATTATGTAAAAATCAAGTTTAAAAAATACAGTATTTCTAACGTTGTTTTTCTAATGAGTCCTTCATTGAAGTATTTTATAGACATTATATAGTATTGGAAAGAGTTTAGGTCTTATTTTAATTAATAAAAGTGAAATTACGTTTAATTATAAACCATTGTATTTTTTTTTTATGAATTGTGCACTGTACGCTATACACTATTTACTATTAAATGCGTGACGCATAAATATAAACCCAGCATAAAACGCATGTATATTCCCTAAAATGTAACGGTCTTACCCTTATATTTTACACTATGGCGATATCTTATAAGGGGCAACCGAAGTTTGATGACCTTACAACTAGTGCTCAAAATCTATGGCCTTGCCTATCCTCCCTGGCGGTGTATTGAGCTTTCAGCTTTCAAAATAGATGGCGTTGCTAACGTTATACAAACTGGTGAATTCCAGCCATCAGGTTGGCTAGCATTACTGGTTTGTTTAAACAATTGGGAGGCTGGGACCGGTAATCAGTCAAGGCCGCAAGCAAACTTTTCCTAGAACTGATAGAAATAAGAAGTGTAGTGCCGGACAGTAAAGTGTGTAGGCGACCAAGTTGGACTAAACGTGGGGAGATAAGCCGTCAAGATACAAACCCACTCTGGATCAGAAAAATTAGCTTATCCATCCCAGCCAGATAAACGCTTCTGTCTGGGGGTTCAAATCCCTGCTGAGGGTATTTTAGGGAGATCTTATTTAATCGCTTCCTTCTACTCTCCCACGCAAATGTGGGTACATTTCCTTCATTAATTCTGCCTGTTTAGGTATGAACTAATTACGACAGTGGGTTAGGAATAAGTACGTTTCAATTTAGAGGAAGTATACCCGCATTCGCGTGGAGAGAGTAGGAAAATATTTAGGAAATATCACCCGTTCATGATTGGGCCACGATCTCCCAGTCATCTGCAGACTAGTCTAATGTGAGAGTGACGCCTTAGACCATGTTGGCCACCAAAGTTGGATATTACCAATCCTAATGTCTAAAAATAACTAAACGATTATAATAACATGACTTACCAAATCTTTAAAAATAACGTAAGCTAGAGAGGTGGGCGGGAGCTTACGCGAGGGAGGGAGGATCTAAAATCAAGTAACAAAGCCTTACGTAATTTAAGGATGGCCCCCTTGCAATAAAAACTATGGGCCATAAATACAAGGTCTAGCAGCCGGATCATGTTACTGAACAGAGCAGAAACGAACTCAGGTCATTGCTTTTTAACTCTCCTTTTAAAAAAAGTCTTGAGCTATATTTTTTTCATATAAATATCTGGGGAGGGTAGTAATAAATAATACTGTATTACTTATTTATCAGAGAAAAAATTATTTAAGGTAAAATTAGAGATAACTTATTTTTGAAGATGTTGTCACTAACTATATAATAAATAACCTATACAAGAGAGTATGTAGTTTACGATTTTGTCAAACCATTTATTTGAGTTTATTAGTTAGCAGGTAAAATAACTAAAATTTAATGTGCTAAATTTGGCCACTGTGCTTTGATTAATTTTTAAACTTTAAAGGCTAAAAAGGCAATAATATATTTAAAAAGCAGTTTCATTTCGAAGACTAGAACAATTTTGACTATAAATATATCTATTAATTTTATTGCTGATATCACCGCGTCATACTACCTGTTCATGTTATACGCATGTATTATAATCTAATTGGGTAGTAATGAGGAAGGAAACATTTGAGAGGTTATCTACCAGCATTTTTATTTTGGGAGATGGGGAAACAATTTAGGAAAAACTACCCTCAGTAGACAAGGATTTGAACTCCAAGCACTCCGCTATCAGCAGGCCAATTTAACACTGGAGTGACACATTAGACCACTCGGCCACTGAAGTGGGTATCTGTTATTCAATACGGTGTTTACAGTTTTCAAACATCTATAGGATTTACACAATTTTCCAGAAATAAATGTTTTTGGGAATAATTTTTCATCCTATTGGTAGATTTTATCTTGAGTAATATCTCCATGGTGTCAGCCACCAAGCAGACCATACAAATCTAGAGGCTGCCATATGTTGGTGAAGATAGTGCCAACATTTTCGGGTTGACGGTGTCATGTGATCAACACAACGAACCCTCCAGCCTTCTATCTCAGTTCTCTAGACTGAAGCGCTACGTATTCATTCACGTAGCTCCTCATTTGTCCTCATGAGGTTGATTTTGGTTCCTTTTCGGACCCACTGCTTCGCAGACAGAATTGGAAACACTAGAGATCGAACCCGGGACTTCTGGACCTAAAGTCAGTAAATCTGACCACTATATCACAGAGGCTGTTGGGTATCAACTACTTAATCAATTATTTTGTGGCATTGGGAACACAAAAGTTCATTAACTTTAATGGTTTTTAATATATTTTACTCATCATCGGCTCCATGTCGTGGTCAATATTGCTAAAGCCTTATGACTGATCACTGAGTGCGTAAATTAATCATCTCTAGTAAATTTTCTATTTCTATTTCTTGTAAAGTTGAAATTACTCAGTACTAGCGAGATATGAACTCTGCCAAGGCACAAGAGATTTTGAACATACTATAAGTGCGTTGCAGAGTGTTAGTAACATTTACTTTCAGCTAAGAGCTTTTTTAGAAAAAGTACTTGAAACATCAGAATAATCGCAACATTGTTATATAGAAATATTTATTTGTATCTTAATTTTGATATTATTTCTACAATAAATAAAATAGTATCGCTACTCATAAATTAGTAAATACAAATAGCCTAAACGCCAGTAATATGATACCATTAAACAAAACTTGCCCTTTACGACAAGCATTCAAATAGTCAATTATATCGTTGAGTTTCTTTGTGCGCCCTTTCTTCCATCGACCCATGATTCACAAACTTGTTATTCACAAAGATAGAAAATAATATTGTGTAAATACTTTTCCACCTCAAAATTTATACAATCCATTGGATCTTGTTCGAAATCAAAAATAGTCACATTTTATTAATTATATAAAAATAATCATCGTGCGTACTTATTGTTCGGGATTCGATATATTTCTCCTGAAAATAGCGCACAAACTGCGAGAATGTAACAGATTAAAATTAAAATTAATCACATTAAACAAGCTAATAAAATAAAATTAATATATTCACACTTTGAGTACAAAAAACTTCGTTCATTAATTTTTTGAAAAATAACTTATTCCAAAGTCAAATCCCAGACAGTAAAATAAATATACTTGATAAAAAAAATACCGAGAACGTCTCCAAATTACATTTAGACAAAATTTTGTTTAAAATAACTATGTTTGATATGAGCAGGAATGTTTATTTGTATTTATTACAATAGTGGATTAAAAATTCAATGTACAGTAGTTTTCTTATACTCTGAATATTTACACTTATTATTAAAACGTGCAATGTTCAAGAATGAGAAAACCGTAAAGAATCTAGGATACGAGTGAAGCATTTTACATGTTTTACTGCCTCAGGAAAATAAGGGATAATGTCATAAAACTTTGTGTATGGAGAAGCATGTGGTTCTTTCTTTGAAAATAATGTATCACTAAAGTAATACTCTCATTGAAGTAAGTAGGGACCAACTATATTTATTCACACAGCAATTAAGATTTTGTGATTATTTTAGTTACTTAATATATTAAGATGTTTATATTTAACCACGCAAATCTTCATAATTGGACATTGGCACTTCTTATCACAATGCACATGCTATTAATGTTTCTTTGACTCAAGAAGATCACAGAGATTAGCTTTACCCTCCACTGCCGCCTGCATTCCTTTACAGCAGGTTAGCCAACGCTTGCAAAACGATACTAGCTGATAAATGGGTAATGATCATACTAACGGCACCTATTATCTATCAACTAAGATAACTATTTGTACAAGGAAAAGTTTTATTTAAAACCACGTATTTTTACTAAAGTGTCGACTTGCGAGTAGTTAGAGCTCAATATCCTAGTGATTATTGAAGCCAACCCAAATTTAAAAATAGGTTTAAAAAGAAAAGAAATTATTCATTAACTAATATATTAAAAACAAACACTATTTGTACAAGGAAAAGCTGTATTTAAAACCACGTATTTTTACTAAAGTGTCGACTTGCGAGTCGTTAGAGCTCAATATCCTAGTGATTATTGAAGCCAACCCAAATTTAAAAATACGTTTAAAAAGAAAAGAAATTATTCGTTGACTAATATGTTAAAAACAAACACTATAGCTTAATTGTACAGAGAAAATAAAGAAATCTATTAATAATTTTTGTTTTCCCATTTAAAATGCATTGAAATGGAAACATTTTAAAGAAAATATTTCAATAACTATTTTTAGCATGGTTTGAAAATTCTATAAGAATTATGAAAGATGCCCAGATATGTTACTAAAATAAATAAAAAACAACAATTTTGAATAATTAGATTTTTTTAAACATTTTTATAACCATTGTTTATAACCATGCATTTATGGGTAGGCTCGGCCTTATGGTCGGATACAAGGGAATGCTAGAAAAAGCCAGTACTCTTTGAGTTTTTATGGCAACTATTTTTTTTTTACTGAAATAAAAAAAAAAAATATTTTTCCAGTAAAAAAAAATAATTTTCTTCACATGTTGATACCAACAGTTCTTGAGTATCTATCTTGAGCATGATGGTTTTATCTAATACACTTTTTAAACGAAGAGAAAAAAAGTTTTCATTTAATTCCAAAACACTCTTGACAGATAGTCAAGAAATGACTTAAAGATTATTAAAATATACAAAAAATGAACATAAACTTGAAAGAATACACTCTATTAAAATTAATCAACACACACTTTACAAAATGGAAACTGTGTATCTTATGAAAAAAATCAGTCAATGCTAAGAGATATAACATTTCCATGGCTATTTTGACAGTTTCTCTGGTCGTTGCTATGGTTACTAGGGATGGAGCAAATATGAAATAATATCGACAAACTTTTCATGGACGTTGAGTCATTTTTACTCTCATATTACATGAATAATTAACTTAATAATAGTGGATGTTGAAAAAATATAAACAGTAGAAATGGTGAGTCGCTAAGAAAATATATCATCGCTAACTGTACTTTAACCATTTCCGCTGCTATAAAAGTGTATAGGTTAGAGTAAATACTTAATAGCCCAGGAAATATTGTATTACATTAATTAAAATAAGAATATAATCATTTTCGTTTGTCAAGTATTTTAAATTATAAAAAGACAAATCAGTAAATTTACACACCTAATCTCTTTTAATAATGCCTATATAAATTTTTATTTTTCACGTTGAAATAAATTTTTATTTTTCATGTTGAAATAAATTCTCAAGATCTGCTTACCAGATCTTACCAGTTATATACATTTTTTTTTAGCAAAACCACAAATAATTCTTTTTAAAACTAGAATACCATTATGGTTAATTTAAAGTAACTTTTTTATGTTATTTTATAGTAGATTTTTTCCCCACAATTAATACAAACATTAAGAAAACTATGTTTCATAGTAAAAAGAAAATCAATAAGTTAGTGTTAAAAAATACATATGATTTTAAAATTAAAATTTAACTCACCCTAATCACACATAAAAATTTAGCCATTGTTCAAAAATTGAACTGTCATTCATAGTGAACACAACTAATATAATATGTAGGTCAATTTCAATGGTGTTGTAGATATTTTAGCATGCACAGTAGTTTATTTGTTTGTGATGAAAGCTATCGCAATGAAATTTAATCTAGCCTTTCATGTATCAATAGATTAAAATTTTGAGATAAAGTTAGAATGCCTTAGGAAATTTGTTTTAATAGGCTATTTGGTTAGGTTTTGTTAGCTTGGAATATATAATAAATTATAAGTTATTTAACTATTACCGGTACATTTGTTTAGATATTTTTGTTCTTCTGTTATACAAGTGAGTTTTGTTTTAATTTGATAACATACAAAATTTTCTAGCAATAAGGTATTAATGTTGTTATTATTAGAAATATCATATTATTGCCATGTGTAGGCCTTTCAATTAGAAAATATAATTTGTTTACTATGACACCATAAATAAAAAGCCTCTAGAATTGAACAGCTGATTTTTAGGTGGTGATTATTTAAGTTTATATCCTGTATCCTAATATTGAGCCCCTTGCCCTGGAGTTGGTGTGAATTGTGTTGGGTTGATAGCACCTAAATGTGTATGATTTGTGAGCAGTGTGATTTGTAGAGTGCCATTAAATACCTATGTTCACTTATTATCTACACATGATAATATCCCCGAACACAAAGTGATATTTACATAATCTTTTCTTAACATTGTCACATCCTTAATTTTCCTAAGATAGCCTATTATACGTTTTTCCACATTAGTTATACAGACCACCCTTCTCATTTTTCAACCAATTCTTTTCACCTAATAAATAGGCCTACTGTTGTCTACATCCTTTTTCCAAGTTGAAACCTAATCATCTTCCTATCTTTCAGTTGTTGGAAATAACTTCCAATAAAAATGTATTTAAATATGTCGGTGCCTTAACCATTGATCCCCCAAAACGTTCTTTAACATTGAATCCTTCTTGAAGTAAAAAGGTGTTTTTTCCCCCACTTATCTCTAGGTACAATTGGGGCTGTGGGTACTATGAATTTAACAAGACTTCAATAAGCTACCAGCCTAGGCAATGAAGAAATATACAACCACACATTATTATTCCCCCCTCCCCCCCTCTCCTGTTATTTGAGTTATTTAATGTGCACTTTATGAACCAACCAATTATTACAGCATACGACTTAAAAACTAAATTAAATCTAGAAAAAAACATAACATCCAGCCCCCAGCCGTTTATTTATCTATCCGAAAGAGGAAACCCACATTTCACCAATGATAAATTTTCTGACCATGCCAGGAATCGAGCTAGAGACCTTTAGCTTAGTAGACAGATGCACTACCAACTGAACTAAGATGTTGGACAATATATTATTGATAATACTGTATTGTTGGAACAGGTTTTAAACTACAAAAATGCTTAGCCCTCCTCTGTTTTATCTCATGGTCCTACTTATACCGTACTTCAATCGAGTGTGTATTTACTCCCACCCCCTCGTCTCTTTCTAAGTGCAGCAACTGTTTCAGCCTCCCAAAAAGAAAGGAGGTGCAGGAGGGAAAGGTGGCAAGAAGAAGGCAGAGGGCTATGTCATTGATGGTGTATCAACCACAGAGATGACCCGGGAGCAGCTGGAAGTGTTTGCGCACAGACTTCGTGAGGAAATGGAGCGTGAGAGGGAGGAGCGCAACTTCTTCCAGCTGGAGAGAGACAAGATTAGGACATTCTGGGAGATTACACGACAACAGTTAGAGGAGTGTCAAGCAGCACTCAGGTTGGTCTTCCTAATAATTATATTAGTGGTGGTTTTGCAGTTAATCTAGAGGCAACAGGTTGTTTACATGCCCCAAGAAGATAACGATATAGATGAAATATATTAAAAACATGTTTATCATATCCATTTGGTTATTATGTAGGCTAAGGCATCATTCTAGTCTGGTTTTGTTTGCGGTGAAGGAGAGATTGGTGGTAAGTCTAAATTCCATGCACAGTAAGTGGATATTTTTAAATGCCTTTTCACTCTTCACACATAAATGAGAGTACGGCCTATATTTCCTTTAAATGATACCTTCCTCATTCATATACTATTAATACTATTAATGTAAATTGTATGTGGAAAGCGAGTATAGGGCTGGGTTGAGGGTTGGAAGCTCATGTGTTTGAGTTGAGCTAGCCCTCGTGGCGACTTCCCTGACCCAGATGGGACAAGAGGCATTCCCTCTCTGCCTGGTGGAGATTTTTCGTCTAGCAATCCTGGAAGAGTGCCTCCTCGTGGTAGCCTCTGGGCAATGTCCAGAGGTTTTAACCTGAAGGGTGGCCAAATCTTCGTTGAGGTCTCGGTGTAGGAGCGAATGGCGGAGGTGGGCCCCCTACTCGCTCCACACTAAGCGGTTGGTATCAATGTACCTCCCAATAAATCTAGTCGGACCACCTCCATGAGGTCCCCGCTGGCCAATTCAAGGTAAAAGCACTTCAGAGTGCTTCCTAAGTCTAGGAGCTTGTCCTCCTCTGAGGGGTTAACATCCCTATGTGGGAGTCCAGCATGCACGGAAGTGGGAACCAACTTCTCCCGCCGGCGGAGATGGGCGGTGGGGATGGAGGGAGGGGGTTCCCAGTTGTCTGGGGATGACTGGGTCGACAACAGGTACGGTGTCGTTGGTCCCTAAATAACCCTAAATAGTTTTTTTTAATACATATCTATCCATATTTATTTGTAATAAGCTGTTTTATTATCACAATTGGCAAACTCTTAATATGTATTTTAGCTCAACTGTTTGTGAATATATTCCAGTAACAAAGAGAACTACATTAATACACAAGTTAAAAACAACTGGTGTTGTAAGGGGACTGCTTTGGTTTTAAGACACCAACACCTTTAGAGAAATTTAGGTGCAAGTCACACTATGGATCTCTCTTGGCAATTTTTGAGAACATTCAACCTCTGGAGCAACTACTTAAAGCCGGTTCGTTTTCTTTTATTTTATCCCATCCTTCTATATTCTTTAAATCCTCTCCACTAATCTTTGTCACCCACTCCACCCTTTACACAAATCCTGCATCTGCAACACGACCCAAGGATGGGTAACATAAGAGAGAAGCCATTAAATATATATTTTTTATATTCAGCCCTTAAGTTATCTTTAGCTTAGTGAGGGTGAAAAAAAGCTTACTGTTGTAGGCCCAATAGAGTAATTCATTTAAACAGAAACTATGTTATGTTAAAAAAAACAAAAACCAAATTACTATTTTTATTTTTTGTCTTTTATTTGAGGTATTTAACTTGCACTTTCTCAACTGACTAATTATATAAGCACACACCTTATAGACTAACTTAATTATAGAACAGACACAACACCCATTAATTCATCACTGTGAGAGGGGAAACCCATATTTCACCAATGATAAATATTTCAACCATCCCAATAATTGAACCCAGGACCCTTCATTCAGTAAACATACACACACTATCGACTGAGCTTAGGTGTCAGAATAAATTATACAAACCCTCATCAGTGTTCACAAATGTGTCAAGCTTACATTAGAATGATTTACTGTTGTTAAAAGGTCAAGGTTGAAATCTTGGCTGGGTGGTTCTTCATCCTCTTTCAATGCTAGTATCAGTGCACATCCTCTCAACTAACTTACCCATCACTAATCCTTAAATTAAGTTGTTAATAGCCATAGTATTGAACATGATAGTAAAACAACATTAAATTACATAAAACAAATTATAAATACTATCCATAGTTTAGATCAACATCGTTAACAAAAGAAAGAGGGGAAGGGGGGATTGTAACCCCATGCCCTTAACCCTCTTTATACCTTTTGCTATAAAAATGTGAAAATAATCAATATAAGTTATTATCATTGTAGCTTTAAAGACAAGTTTTAGGTATTGCTTTTAAAGTTTTTATTTATTTTTCAAACTAAGACTTGATTAAACAATCTATTGGATGTGTATTTTGTTTTTTAGAAACAAGGATCGAGAAATTGAAGAAGATGAAGAGAAACATCAAGTTGAAATCAAAGTGTACAAGCAGAAAGTGAAGCATCTCATGTACGAACACCAGAACAACCTTTCAGAACTTAAGGTGAGTTAAATATCTCAATAAGATGTTTTAATATCTCAATAAGTTTAGTTAAATATCTCAATAAGGTGAGTTAAATATCTCAATAAGGTGAATTAAGTATCGCAATAAGGTGAATTAAATATCTCAATAAGGAAGTTGAAGCTTAAAAAATGTCATCCTAATGTCTTCTAGCCATTACCTTTCTGTTATGCATTATTTTGTCACTAAGAATCAGTACAACTTAATGCTTAGAAATTTAAAAGACAAGTGGTAACTTGACATTTAATATACCTTATTAAAAACATCAAACAGTATTTACATTTTTAATCACATGATCTTTTTTATCAAGTTTAAGTTTGAGTCCTCTAAGGGCTAATTTACCATACACAATTGAGCTTGAACCAGGAATCACTTAGATTTCTACCATGGACCGTTATTCATTCTATTTCTAAATGGCTAATTTAGTGTAGTTCCTTAAAGTTCAACTTCTCTACCAAATATTAGTTGGCCTCGCTGGTCTTGGGGTAATGGGCTTGCCTCAAGACCTAAGATTCCTGGGTTCATACCCAGCTGGGGTCAACGGATTTTTCTTGAGCGATAAAACACTGTAGCACAACTTCTTTCAGAAGAGAAGTCAAGCTGTCGGTCCCATGTTGATTGTGGCATGTAAGAGATCCCTGGAAGGTATGTGAAAATGCATTTCCCGGCAAAAATTGGTAGGTACATTTGCTATCATTCATTGAAATCCTTGTGTGAAGATATAATCAGTTGATTCAGAAGGTGCACGTTAAATACCTCAAATACATAAATTTACTAGAAATTAAAAAAAATTATTTAGCATAAGTTACAGTAAAATGCACGCCAATAAATAAATAAAATGGTAAATCGTTTTAGTAAAAGAATCTAATAGCTACAATAAGCCTGCTATTATAGTGAATTGTTTACAATCCTGTCCATACTAAGATAAAACTGTCCAATTATATCTTGCTCTGTTCAATAAACACACACTTTTTCAATCTAATTTAGTTATCAACCAATATCATACAGTAGATTCTTATTATTTTCTCATTCAATTTTTACTTGGCTAGTGATTTAAAATGTGTTCATTTAAGATAAATATAAAATAAACTTGCAGTTAGTTAAAACTTTCATAGCAACTTAGTTCAGTTAACAAACGAACGAACATGAGTTGTACTGTTAATATTGCTGCTACCTACCTAAAACTTTGTGTAAACAGCCGGTGTGTAATAAACCTTAACTTACAAAATTAATTTGTAAATTTTGCAAAATGACACCTAAACATGGGGAACCAGAGGCCATGACTTAACGCAACAATGCTGGACACTAAGCTATCCAGGATTCGTCAAGTGCTCAGGGTCATTCTTCACTCATAGCTTAAGGCTGAGTTCATAATGGACTTGAGGAAGTCATTAGCAACCATTAGCTATCATTGATACCACAGTCACTGTCTGCTCGGGAGTGGCTTTATGCGGTCATTAGTACAATTACAGTTTACATTAAAGCAAATAATACTAGAGTAGATTTGACAACGTTGTAAGGATTTGACCACCTTTTTTGATATGGCAAACAAACGGCTCAGCTGAACACAACCAATTAATGAACATAATTTTAGTATATGCTAGAGTAGTGATAATATTGTGGTTTGTTAATTTGCTCAAATGAGAATCTTAACACAAGAACATAGCTCCTAAAAGCTGTTTGTTATTTACATGTTGTGATGACATGTGTCAATAGGTGGAGAGCATGGTGGGTCTGAAGCTAGCACAAGATGACTACACAGAACAGGAGCTAGAATTGCTGAGGGACAAGAAGAATCTCAAAGCTAAGTTGTTGGAACAAGAGCTAGCCTCTGAGGAAGACATAAAAGCACTACGCATGGTGAGTAGCATAGTTAATGTTGGTTTCTACCAATAGGGCCACCCTTAGCAGATGGGAGCACTGGGCAAACTTGGTCTGTGGCGTCCCCAGATATTGTACTCACCCCAACCTCCTACCCCCTCAAAATTAAAAATAGCTATAAACCTTAGTTTTTGTTTAATATAATTACTTTACAATGCTTGTAGAATTCAATGTGAATTATTATTTAGGATAAATATAAAAAAGATTTTATAAAGTGATAAAGAACTTTAATGTTTAATAAAGAGGCTAATTGAAATGGAAATTGTCAATTTAACATTACTTAACAGTTATATTAAATAACCAATGTTGAATATACATTATTATAGTTTGTACCATATACAAATGTTCACCCGTAAAATCTATCAGGAACTCCCCTTAAAGTAAATATAATGATGTAATAATTAATGATAGAAGTCGTGTTGTATACAAATAAGGGTTAATTTCTCCCCAACCCTTTGATTGATTTTCTTTCCCAACGAACTTGATCTGTATAAAGGTACACATGACATCTGTGCCAAGTTTGAATTGAAGACTGATACATTCAAAAGTCATTGTGAGACATATTCACCACAGACAGACAAATACAAGTCGGTAGAGTTAAAACGGAGAACTTGCTTCACTTGTTCACTAAATTAAACCACATGGTTGTGTTTTTTGTTTGTTTTTACACTCTGACAGTATTTGCTAGATCACGTTTACTGGGAACCTACTATATGAGCATGCAATTAAAAATTTTCCACCCAAACTTGTTTCTTCCCTTTGCCACCTAAGCATGCTAGACCTCCCTTCCCCCAAATCATGGGGCCCTGTGCGGCACACCCCTAAGGGCAGCCCTATCTACCAAGACTCTACGGAGGACACAAAGGAACTTTGCATGGCTTGAAATTAATGCTGACATCATCTTAAGCCCTAAGGAATAAACACAAAGATAAGTGAGTGGTTACTAATGATTTTAAGATAAGCTACCAGAAGGACACGAAGATGCTAAGGTGAATGATATTACTGCTCTCACTATAGACATTAGATAAATATATCCTTGCAAGTCTTAATCAGCACTAAAATTATGTACTGAACATTGACTACAGTAAAAATAGAGGGGGGACAATCAAATTCTTGATTCCTTGACTCACTTCAATCATACAGTATTAGAGTAATTTGAGACTCAAATAAATCACAACATGTCTTGAATCCAAATAATATGATGATCTTGATTTTTAATAATATTTTTATCAACTGGGAAAATAACATATTTTAGCTTCCTTTAGCTAAAAAATAAAATAGGAAAATCACAAAAACATAAAATATTATGAAAATTTTCTTTATAATATAATTGATATAACAAATAAACAAAATAGCATCGTGATAAGGAATGTATGATATATGTATGTATGTATGTAAAAGTAACCGTGCTTGTTGATTCACAGCAACACAGTGAGGAGCTTAGTAATGTGCGCTCAACATTTGAGAGGGAAGCACATGAGATTGAGTTCAAGTTTGAGAAGCGTATTCATAGTGTACGCAACGAACTAAGCCTGAAGCATCAAATGGAACTCACCGAGGTGGAGGAGAGAAAAAACAAGCAGATCTCAGAACTCATGAAGAACCACGAGAAGGCCTTTTCGGACATAAAGAATTACTACAACGACATCACACTCAACAACCTGGCTCTTATTAGCAGTCTCAAGGTGACATTCTCTTTAAAAAAATATATATAATCATCCCCTAGAGCTACATTGTGTCACCCCATGGCCTCACTAGCAATTTATACTGTGAGTGGTGAATGACATAATGAATGTCACGAGGTTGTTTTGATGATTCAATAAACAAATAAACTAGAGGAGCTGACCCAAAAGGTGGTGTCAGAATTCCTTAGCTAGAAACCAGGCCAGCGGCTTGGTTAAAATGAGAGGTTTGGAGTCCCTCGGGGCTGACTACAGAACACTGTAACCTAGCAGTCACACTGCCTCTCACTGGGCCACGCAGGTTAAGACTTCGGGTTCATCAAGTACCAATTCGGGGCTTCCGCTCGAGCACAGGGAACCTGTTTGACGACCTTGCAGGGACTGCCTAGCAGTCAAACAGGGTAAACCTCATTCAGCTGATTTTGTCACATGCTTCCTAATATGCTTTTAGTTCTTTCATTTTCATCATCACATTTGTAATAGCATAGTAGTGTTAATAAACCTTATAAAAGCCAAGTCCAACATCAATTACGTACCCACACGAGTATTCGTAATGCCCCCCTTATGCTTTGCCAAAGACAACCTGACAGATCTTAGACCTGCACACAACAGATACGAGGAAGGGGTGGTGACAATTGTAATTTATTTAGAGGCTGGTGACATTAGTTGATACAATATGAATTGAGAAAGATTTTTCCATGTAGGCTACTCCATGTTAAAATAGAGAGGATGGTTCCAGACATTCACTTTTTACCAGGTAAAATGATAATTTAAATAAATAGGAGCACTTTTTTTTAGATTATTTTTTTGGACAAAGATACAGGAAAGAGGGATTGAAATAACAAAATTAAACAAACACAATATGACTTGTATTGTTCACACTTAACATTGTGGCCACTGGACAGTAGAGTGTGAACTGGATTATTTTTGCTATATTACAAACTAAATTGTGTTTGTTCCTTTTTTTTTTCTATCCCTTTCCCTGTACTGTCAGTGAAAGGAGGTTCTTCTTAAGAGCTTTAATTTAAGTTGGAGACACTTCCTCCTGAGTTGAACGGGAGTCATCTGCTCCATCACCATTGTTCAACTAAATGACCACAAGTATCCCCCTTTGAATACACTTTAATGACTAAATGCACACGTAAATAGTAAACATTTAAATTAATACAATAATAGGCAACATTATCAAAAAGTGGGGATCTCATCATGATACAAATGTTTATTGCAGATCTAAGCTTTGACCCCTCTTATACCCCTTTCAGCTGATGGTTTTAGTGCGGTGTTGCCAACTGCTCGCAAGATTCCCACTTCTTGGGAAACATAAAACAAAATAGAGACTAATTTGCACTCTTGTCTTTATATTAAATCTAGGGGCATAGGCGTGCAACAACGTTAGATGATACAAAGTACCAGTAAGTCAGGGGAATACTGTAGTACATCTTACTGTCTGGGAATAAGGATGAGAGCAGGAAATATTATCAAAAGGAATATATACTGGAATTTTATCACAACATTGTTGAGATTATTCTCAGTTTTGATGCTTTTGTTGTATTTAATCAAATTAATTATGTTTTCTATATAATATATATATATATATATATATCTTATTTTAAATATGATTATTTGAATAAAAACATGTTTGTAATAGTCATTATTTATTTATTTTAGTTTAAGATTTAACATACACTTTGTATCTTTGTTGTCATGAGCTGGGAAGACTCTTAGTCTCAGGAATAGCCCTAGAAATTATAGTAATAATATTTTATTTGTGCTTTAAAATTTGAAAAATTATTGAAATAATTACAAAAGAACTGTCAAATAATATAAAAAACCTTTTCTTCATTTTCTTACACAAAATTTAATGAAATTATGTGAAAGTACAAGCTGCTTCTAATCCTGACACCTACATTTGTGTATCATTGTGAATGCTCCAGGAGCAAATGGAAGATGTGAAACGCCAGGAGGAGAGGATGGAGAAGCAACTGAGAGATGTCCAGGTGGAGAACAAAAGATTGGCTGAGCCTCTCAAGAGGGCAGAGGCTGAGGTGGCTGTGCTTGAGCGCAAGATGGGAAACTACGGGAAGGACAAAGTCTCGCTTGCGGTTGGTGAATGTTGTTACGAAATTCGCTTTGGACTGGTTTGTAGTTACAGTGAGTTTGGGGTAGTAATTTTGTTCGGGTTTATGGTGGGTGGTGTTTTATAAAGGTTTTATACGCTTCTTCCACACAAATATGAGTACATTTACTCTAAATTAGATCCTCCTCATCTTTACTCAATTTGTGTGAATATGCAAAAAGCCTTGACTGGTAATATAAAATGACACACAAATAATTTATTTTTATTTAATATACAAATATATTAATTTTTTATGTATATGACAATATATTGCTACTTAGGAGGTTTAGCTGCCTTTTAAATGAGAGACATCATCTGTTTGTCTGAATTTTTATCTTTGTAATTATGTATAATAATAAATTTAGTTGTTGACAAACACTCAGCTCCATAAAGGGAACAGGTTAAAGGCAAAGATGGGGGTGTACCACATTACATGCATTGGAATGAGGTCAGGAAGGTAGCCAATGAGTGCGCTTTATAGTCGTATGTTCAACAGCTTTGCCAACATAATATACTATTTACATCATATATTAAATATACAAGTTAATATGTCCCAGAAACAACCAATCACACCAAACTATAATTTCTCTTTGTATGTGGAGTTGTTTAAAAATTTAGTCTCATATGTAAATTTAGAGATGGGTCAAATCCACTATTTCTCGAATCCAAATCTCGAATCCGAATCTACATTTTATTTTCGAATCTCGAATCCGAATCCTAGCAAATCATTAAAAATGTTAATGATTTACAAATAAACCTAAATTACACAATATAGGCCTAAACTGTAAATTAAGATATATTTTAATCATGCTTTCAATTTCAATCCACCCCTCGCAAAATAAAGGTTAAATCCAGCCAAATTAAAAAATCTAGACTCATATTATTGTTTGAAAATCAAATCAATCAAAATTTGAGTGTCTTTTAGTTATTTTTAAAAGTGTTGTTAGAATAAGTTAAGTTTATAAAAAACGTGAAATAAACAGATTAGGCCTAGTTATCCTTTGATCAACATTAATCATCTCTAAAGGATATTTTATTGTATTAAGATAGCAAAAATAAAAATACAAATGAATATTTTTAATAAAGACTAAAACAACATGCTTAACAATTTAACATACATTAGAAATTGTTAACTCAATCATGTCTAAGTATGTTTTATTATTATTTTCTTTTATATCCATTATCTATTTTCGCGTAGAAAACAAATATTTTCGATACTTGCGATATATCGATTTCTGAGAATACATTCGATTTAAAACACGAATATATTTTCGACTACAATATGTTAATTCCCATTTTATAAGGCAGGACTATGTTTGAATATTTCTACAATTACTTTAATAACATATTTAAAAAATAATAAACTCTTAAGTTAAAATCAATTTAAAAACAAATAATGGATTAACAAGTCATTATTTGATTCTTAAAACTTGAGATCGGTTACTAAGTGATCAGATTACCTGAATCGATTCCAAACAAACAATCGATATACGATGCGTAGGCCGGTAGAGATAAACAAACAATTTTATCGCTGTCTGACTGTTGAGGGTTGACAGTATTTATTTTTCATGAAACCCAACAAAATGTCTAACTTAAGGATCGTATGCAATAAATTAGGGTTATTTGCATAGGTTTAGATAACTAAAACCAGTTGGATAGTAAGAATTAACAGTATCTTTATTTTAATCATAACTCGGCCGAGTAAACTATGGCTGTATCCGAATAGTCAAGTACACTTGACTTGATAATTTTACATTTCTCGCAGTTTTCATAGTGAAGACTGCATCAAACTATTCGAACGGAAACACACTTGGGCCCACAGTGCTGCTTCCTACCGAATAATTTGTGTAAGTCGGTGCTCAACAGACGAAACGATAATACTAAAACAATTGCCAGTCAAACACCGCACCAACGCCACATGGCTCGTAGCGTTCATATCCATGGTTACCAACGCCACGAGAAAACTGCATCGGTCTAGTCCGCGACTATTCGGACAGATCTACACTTGGTCACGTGATTACCAATGCAGCTATCAACGCCACGAGCCAACGCGACGTCGCATAAGTAAAAATTAAAGCCGTAATTTGTTTTATTTCAAGTTTATTTTAATTCTAGTTTTAATTTTCAGTTTTTGAAGAGTTTTAATGTGTTCATTAAAATATTTACAAGATTGTTCGTGAGGTGAAAGTTTTAGAACTGAGCATGCGCTGAAACGGTCGAGTCCAAGTTTCCCATACGTTGGGAGGGTAGGGTACTAGGCACGTAAGATTTTCCACACCTAACGATTATTTTTATTTTTTAAAGAATATTTTATTCATGTTTATCTCTTTTCACCGACAAAATAAATATAACGGATTAAGTTGTGCTTCTAAAGTAGGCCTAACTAAGTAATTTTTGAATTCAAAATATTATGCCTGGTTTATGAGGTGAAAGATTCGATCATTGAATCCTGTAAAACACCGAATCCTCGAACACTTGTCAGGATTCGGTGGATTCGAAGATTCGAGTGGCCCATCTCTGGTAAAAATGTAACATTTTCCCGAGGTACACACCCTCAGGACCACATGAATGCGTATGCCAAGTTTCAGCCTTCTTGGTTTTGAAGTAATACACTTGCTTATGTATTTAAATATTCTATGGCACTAGGAACTTGAAAGTTCATTGCCGCACTTACAAAAGTAGGCCACCCATCCCTATCTTGAGCTAGTTCTATCCAGTCCACCTCATTATACCCTATCTTTATACAAAGCTAATTATATCTAGTCCACCTCATACCCGATCTTTTCCAGGTCTATCCTAGTGTTATGCTTCCATCTATGTATAGTTGTTTCCAATGGTCTCTTCCCATTGGGTTTACCAATCAATACACTGAACAGATTCTAAAATCTTCCATTCGCACTGCATGTCCTGCCCACAGTATCATCACTGATGTCAAGTTCTTGATCTTTTTGGGAGTAAAGATAAATTGATGATGATGATAATAATATATAAGAAAATAATAATAATAAATGATATTTTTTAAAATAATAATAATAATGTTAGTTTATTTCTACAATTATTATTATTTTTCAAATTAACAATATTATTATTACTATTTTTAAAAAATATCATTTTTATTATCATCTTTATTTTCTTATTTATCATCATCATCATCATCATCATCATCATCAGTTTTCTATAAATATTAACCATAACCAAAGAATTTATCTTTACTCCCAAAAACACAGTTGGAACAATGTGTTCCTAGCAGTTTCTTTTAAAATTCAAAATGGAGTAATCCATTGTTTGTGTTTATTTATATACTCTCTTCTTCTTTGTGTTTGATAAAGGCAACAATGCCGAAATATTATTTTATTTGTGTTAAAATGTGTGTGTGACTACTTCTACTATAGAATACAGAAGAAAGGAAGAAGATGTCACCTTTGTGCATTGGATTCTTCCCACATTTTTCCTCTTTCCCTAGGTGGGCTTTCTTCATAAAATTTATTCTTACTACTTTATTTTTCCTTTTTATTTAGTTTTATCAATTTCCTTTATTATAAAATTATCTAGCCATTGGGCCACCTCATTTTTAAACATAGCTCATCTTTATGTAACCACCTTCATTCCCCAGTAGCCTCATCAGTTTTAAAACAAACTATCTTCCTAAGCACCTTATTATCAAACAACTGAATTTGTTTTTTCATCATGTAAGGTAAGAGATCACGTTTCACACCCATAGAGAACAAACAATAAAACTATTGCTTTGTATATTCTGAGTTTGCATTCCTTGAAAGCAGGCGAGATCTCAACAATTTACTGACCTAGTAATAGCATGCATTTTCCAACTGTATTATCTTCCTTAATTCCACTCCAACATACACACACATACAAATTATATTTTTTTATTAATATGATAAAATAAAACACTATATTTGAAATTACAATAGCAATGCAAATAACTTTCCAACTGCACAAATAACATATAACGTCCAGACAAGTAGAGAGCAGATCTAACTATAAGTCATCCTTCACCAGACACACAATACAGCTAAAATTTTCTGAGCCAATAAAGCTGTTGAGGCTAAACTCAACTCTTATTTGAATATTCGCAAATCCATATTTTTACATCTGTAAAATGGTAAGGGCGGCTGGAATAAGAACACGACTTACTTTGTTGAAGGTCGCTACTCAAGGGAATATAGATTGGTGAGGAACACTGGCTATCAATAAGATTCATTCAATAAGATATTCATTTAGGATGGGGCATGATGGGAAGCAAACACCAATTTAGTATGTCAGCACACATGATAGCCAACCTACAGTATCCCCATGGCTTCTTTGGTGCTGACTGACAGCTTTGAAAAGTTACCAGACCAAAATATGTATCCCTACGCCGAACCATATGATCTGCAAAAACATGTGTTAAGCAGCTGTCACTTCTGACAGTCAAAATTTAGGTATATACCTAAATGTTGATTGCCAAAATTCAGCTGTGAACTGTCAGTCAGCACCAAAGAAGCTATGGGGCTACTGTACATGAAAATACATCACACTATTTTTTAGTATTAAAATTAATTTTCACCAAATACTGCTTGGTAAACAATTGACTAATTTTATAAACAAATTGAAGCATCTAATGTAGAGTATTGATTAGGTATGGCCGGTATTGACATTTTTATTGCATGACAGGAATGGTACAGGAAATAAGTAAAAATATTGGGATAGAGACGGGAACAGGAAATTATAAAATTAATGCTTTAGAATGATTTTAGATTAAAATTCTTTTAAACTAATATGATAAGACTTGTAAAAGCTTTGACATTATTTAATGTAATATACATAATAAAATACTATGGTAGCATCATAAACACATAATAATGAAGTTAAGGATGTGTAAATATAATTTTCTATAAAGTCGAATAGACAATTTTTGAATAAATATTGAATAGCTAATTTTATTACATTTTTGATGGAAACTATTTTTATTACATAGTTTATTTATTTGAAAATTATGTTTTAAATTTAACTATCCATAGTGAAAAAAATTAATGTTTATCCTTCCCAAATGTTCTCTAGGTTTGAAACCACTCAAATGTTCTTTAGAATTAACACCCCTTAAAGGTTCTTTAGTTTAACACCTCTGTAATCTGCTTTGGTGGCTACATGGTCTGAGGCGGTACTCTCACTTGTAGACTAGATTGCTGATTATTGGGAGATCAAGGGTTCAAGATTCAAATCTTGGTTGAGTGTACTGAGGGTGGTTTTTCCTAAATGTTTTTCCACTCCCCTGCCACGCATATGTGGATACACTTACTATAAATATAGCCTTCCTAATCTATAAAACCACTAGTGTAATTAGTACACAAGTGTGTAACTCAAATGGGTAGTAAGCCATGCACTAATAAAAACACCTCTGCAATCTCTTAAGCACTGGACGTTTGGTTAACTAAATTACAGACAGGCGATTGCTCATAAATTATTGACCTAGGCAAGCTATTTCCTTCCTCATTTTCCACGCAACAAAATATGGTAGAGTAGAATATATATTTGTCCTTCTTTAACTCTTTCAAGCTCTCTCGCTTGCTGAACCTAACATATAACTGTTGCTAGACAGCGCACATTGAGCACTGCACTTCACACACAACTTGTTTGTCTCCCTACAAGAGGTAAAATACCACGCCCCCTTAAATATGCTACGATGCTACAGACCAAACAAAGAAGACGACTGTATACAAAAGAGTTTAAAAGTAAACAGTGATGAGCCAGCAGTACCTGGTGAAACAATAGCATTATTTCCCATCGGAAACTTGCCGGGACAGGGTCAATCCCGCCCAACCTTGGGGAATGGATGAATTCCTGACATTTTCTCGAACATTCAGGATCCTGTCCACCCCTTACTATTGATATATTTTGTGTCATAAGTTGATCTGAAGCTTTAATCAGATTAACACTACTATTGTTTTACAGAACACCAAAACTCGATTGACCATTTGTCAAAAAGAACTCGAAGACTTGAAGTTGGAGAATGAAGTGCTACAACTACGCTTCAAGAAGGTACAAGATTTTTTAAACATCATTTACATGAAATATTCATAAGATTTGATAAAAGATTCATTTTACTATCATTTTAGGGAATTTAAAACTAATGTATCATTGAAGAAAATATTTAAAAATACCTATATTAAATATAGTTAAAAAAATGTCACCTTGACACTGTATTTAAACCTGGGATCTTGGTTTACTACACTTAGGTCATACCACTGAGATATTCAGGATTCACCCTGTGCTCAGGGTCATTCTTCACTCAAAGTTTGATTAAATGATGAACAATTCAATATGTGATTTTTTGTGAGAAACATTACGTTTTATTACGATTTCTTAACACAAATGAGATTATTTGCAACTGAGACCATGCCCAACGTGAACAGCTATGAATCACTCACACTATGTAAACTAAAGCTCTTCAGAAAACTTGGTTTATTATTTAACATATGTAATCACCATATATTGCAGAATAACCACAGGAACCCACTGACATTGGCTGAGCGGTTGGTTGCCACTGTGAAGATAACCACACACAACCAAATAACAGCTAAGTGATGGATAACAGATTGATGTTGACTGTCACTGTCAGATCGAGGAGGAGCGAGATGAGCTCCACAACAGGTTCGTGTCGGCCATCTTGGAGCTGCAGCAGAAGGCAGGTTTCAAGAGCGTGCTGCTGGAGAAAAAGTTGGCTGCACTCACCGACCTCTTGGAGCAAAAGGATGCCCAGATGAGCGAGGTCTTGGCGGCGTCCCAGCTTGACCCGGTGGCCACCGCCAACATGAAGCAGAGACTTGAGGAGCTTCTCGGGGGAAAGAACACCACTATACAGGTCACATAATTGCACAGAGTTTCTAAAATTGCACTTATTGGTTTACTTTAGGGCCGGTGCACTGCCTACTAGCAACACAAATCTATGGAGGTTTGTGTGTATTCTCAAAGAGAGAGAAAGAGAGAAGAAAAACCTGAAAAACTCTCCTGTTGTAAAACCTGACATCTTGTGTCAAAGTCAAGTATGAAGTTCTACTAATCGAGAGTAGTTCCTAGATTTTCATGCTGCGCAGCAATGGCCTTCTAAATAAAGTAATGCTTACAGTTAGAAGTATAAAATTTCTCCAAAAAATATTTCAAATATATTTTAGTCTTAGAACCTGAAATTATTGTGATGGTAGGTCATTTATAAATTATTATGTTTGGTTGTAGAAAAAAATTCAAATATATATATAATAATATAGAGTTAATAAAGTATTTAAAGATTTATAAGTACAATTTTATTAACTTTTGAACATATCATTTTTACTATACTTGAAAATTTGCGTGGTTATCACAGCAGAACCGCCCAAAAGTATATTAATAAATTGTATTTATTTTTTTGGCAAATTTTAATGGAAAGTTTTACCATAAACATGTAACTCTAGTGATATTCAATGTAATTACAGAAATAGTATGAGTTATTCTTGCATTTTTCTTTGCATTTCATCACTTGAGCGCACAGCTCTTCTGTATTCTGTGTTCTGCGAGCTAAAGTTTTTTCATTTAGAGTTAAAATTGAGTGAACCTCCAATAAAGCTGCCGAATATCAAGTTAAGTTTGAAACAATCATTTAAATAAATAACAAATTATTAAAATAAAACAAAAGTTTTAAAATAAAATTAAATTAGAATTCTTTGAAACTACAAAAGCATACATTTTTATAATGTAAAGCACATATGCCAATTGGCAATTTCACAACCAACATCCACACAAGTAGAGAGAGGAATAAACAATGAGTCATCCATTTCAAACACACAGTTAAGCACAGAATAACAAGCATTTACTGAACCTATAAAGCTGTCAAGTTATTTAAGGTTGTTATCCGTCTTTACTGGGGCTTCGCGTGGAGTGGTTTGGTGTGGTCTAGTCAAAGTGTAGTTTCCGGGCGACTAGGCGTCGATCCCGTGGGTCGAGTGGATGGGGGTAAGGAAGGGAGATGGGGGAGAAAACATAGGCGGGTTCGGGGGTGGTAAAGGGGTGTAAGTGATAGCCCTCAGGACTAAAAGGGGAAATTGGAGTAGGTGGGGGTCGGATGGTCGGTGTGGGGGAAAATCGAGGGGAGGAATGGTCGACGCTCGGAGTTCCTGAAGCGGAGTGTTTGCGCTCGTAGGTCTGGTTGCTGCAATAATAGACGGGTCCGTGTGTGGAGTACTGTTTGGTGGTCGTTGCCTTCTTTAGAGTCTTAAGTCGTTGGGCCTTGCCGGCGCGGTGGGTGTATCCCATCCCGTGGGGGGGGGTCACCGTCTTAAAGGACGAACAGGTTGGGAGGGGGAGGACAGAGTCCCGGCGACACGAGGTCGCGGTGGGAGGTAAGGAGTAGGAACAGTCCCGGCGACACGAGGTCGCGGTGGGAGGTAAGGAG
>CABFVX010003776.1:9588-21300 GCA_902151425.1 Timema shepardi | reverse complement strand
GAATCAAGATTTCATCGGCTTATATACCCTTCGTTGCTGCCTGGCCTTGTCCAATCAGAGAAGAGGGAGCTTCCCATTGGTTCGGGAAAACGAGAGTGATATTGGCCGCCAAGCGAGCCAATAGGAAGAAGGGAGTTGATTACAGAGGTAAGAGCGTCACGGACGGCTCAGAAAACATGGATCGAGCGGTCCAGGCAGTAGGGAGGGGTTAGAGCGACCTGTGCGAGTGCGGAGGAAAGATACAAGGCTGCCTGAGCAGTGAGGTACAACAAGGTTTGATCTCGAGCTCAAAATTTAGGAACTCATATTGAACCCATACTGAATTCTAAAAAAATAATATTTTTTTTATAAGTTCTGCTCTTATTTAATTCATATTTTCTTCCTACTCTTACTTTGGGCCAAAACACTATATATATATATATGTGTGTGTGTGTGTGTGTGTGTGTGTGTGTGTGTGTGTATGTGTGTAAAGTATGTAATGTGATCTTTATTTTATCTGACAGGACCTGCAGTATGAGCTGGCGAGAGTGTGTAAAGCGCACAATGACCTGCTACAGACATATGAAGGCAAGCTGCAACAATATGGTATCCCCAAGGAAGAGTTGGGCTTCACACCCTTGCAAGTCACCGTGGGGGGCGCAAGGATTGGGCGGGGCCCTGCCGGACTTGTCACCACCAACCACTGAGAGTCACTCACTAGATTTTTTTTGGATCTATTTATTTTTATATGTTTTTAACAGCTTGGTTATTTTTTTTGTTTGCTACTTTATTAGCACAAAAATGTATCAACATTTTAAAGCATCCATTATTCAAAATTTTAAAATGGAACTCTTTATGGCAAAACCACTATTTTAATGTTCTTATCACATAAAAGCTTATTGTTGCTTATTGCTAAATTGTTTGATTACATGTTTTATGTACAACACTCTTCATATGTATCTATATTTTTTTTATTAACACCTTCTTTTTTTAATAAGGTTGTATGAATACTTTACAAATTTATGTAGTGTAAATTGTAAAGCTGTACCGAATACGGATTTTTTTCCCCAATTAATTAATATACTAATTGATGGTTGCCAAGGATGTTGAAATCTCATTTTTATAGGGAGGTCTGTTTAAAAAATTCTAGGGGGCCTGGACCCCCAAATCCCCCAACCCTGCCCTTTATTTCAAATTTTCATAGCTATCAAATAATGTTTTGAGTAAGCAGGTATGTTGAGTTAACGATTGGGGTAAAGTAGTAAACCTACCTACATAAGCTACATACTCCACTTCTGACAGTTGTTCTGTTATTTATAATGCTCTTTTCTTAGGGTGATTCCTCAAATGGGATCTTACGTTTGCCTCATTTGCTCTGACCCCACTTACTCAGCTTATTCCAAGAAATGTCCTTTGTTTTACAATACCATATGAATATATGAGAAAAAAAAGTACAGTATTTTAATATGTTGACAGCTAATTTTACTATTGGAAGTTTCACAAGGTAAATCTTGAAGGAGAATATTAAAATACTCATTAACTAATATTTGGTTAGTTATATTCATAGTAATTTAGTAAGGAGAATTATAATATTCCTTTGAATAATTATTAATATTTGGTTGATGACATATACAATTAAAACTGTAGTAAGAATACAAAACCTAAACATTAGGTTTTTATTAGAGATCGGTCGAATCCACTATTTCTCGAATCCAAATCAACCATTTTATTCTCGAATCTCGAATCTGAATCCTAGCAAATTGTTAGAAATTTTAATGATATACAAATAGACCTACATCACACAATATAGGCCTAAGCTGTAAATTAAGATTTATTTCAATCATGCTTTCAGTTTTAATCAACTCCAACTATCTTTCGAAAAATACTGGTTAAAATCCAGCCAAATTAAACAATCTAGACTCATATAAATGTTTAGAAATCAAATCAACCAAAATTTGAGTGTCTTTAAGTTATTTTTAAAAGTGTTGATAGAATGAGTTAAGTTTCTAAAAAAAACATGTGAAATAAACAAACAGATTAGGCCTAGTTACAATTTGATCAACTTTAATCATCTTGAGGTATTATAATTTATTTTGATAAGAAAGCTAAATAAAAATACGAACAGATTTAAAAAAAAGAGACTAAAACAACATTATTAACAACTAAACATATATTTGAAATAGTGAACTCAATAATGCCTATGTACATATGTATTATTATTTTCTTTTATATCTATTATCTATCTTCATGTAGAAAACAAGAAATATATTCGATTTTTGCAATATATCGATTTCTGAGAATACATTCTATTTAAAACACGAACATATTTTCAACTCCTGCAATATGTTC
Organism: Timema shepardi; assembly: GCA_902151425.1. Classification (NCBI taxonomy): domain Eukaryota; kingdom Metazoa; phylum Arthropoda; class Insecta; order Phasmatodea; family Timematidae; genus Timema; species Timema shepardi. Next base: position 18,972 of record CABFVX010003776.1, on the reverse strand, counting down.
ATTCCTATTTTATTAGGCAAGACTGTGTTTGAATATTTTTACAATTATAGGCCTATTTGAAAAAGATAATAAACTTAGTTAAAACCAATTTAAAAACCAATTATGAATTAGCAAGTCGTTATTTGATTTTTAAGACTCGAAAGCACTTAATAAGTGATCAAATTACCTGAATCGATTTTAAACAAATAATCAATACACAATACGTAGGCTGGTAGGCTTAAGTAAACAATTTTATCGGTGTCCAACTGTTGACAGTATTTATTTTTCATGAAACCCAACAAAATATCTTATTCAAGGATTGTATGAAATAAATTGGGGTTCTTTGCATAGTTGTAGATAATTAAAACCAATTGAGTAGTCAGAATTAACAGTCATGTTTATTTAATCATCACTATGGCTGCTGGCGAGTAAACACATACGTCATGGTGGCTGACTTTGTATCATGTGCAATGTGTTCTTATTTATCTTAAAAAAACCTTAATTTGTTTTATTTATTTCAAGTTTATTTGTAATTCTAGTTTTGATTTTCAGTTTTTGAATAGCTTTAATATGTTCAGTAATTTATTTAAAAGCTTGTTCGTGAGGTGAAAGTTTCAGAAGTAAGCATGCGCTGAAACGTTTTGAGTCCATGTTTCCTATACGGGTGGAAGGGTAGGGCATTAGGCACGTTACATTTTCTACACCTAACAATTATTGTTTAGAAAAAGAAGATTGTATTCATGTTTATCGCTTTTGTCCAACAAAATAATGATTATGGATTAAGTTGTTCTTTTCAAGTAGGCCTAGCTTAGTAATTTTTTAATTCAAAAATCAAAATATTATGCTTTGTTTATTAGGTGAAAGATTCGACCATCGAATCCAATAAAATACTGAATCCTCGAATCTCGAATACTTGTCAGGATTAGAGGATTCGAGTGGCCCAATCTATAGTTTTTATAAACATTTGTGGACCCCCTTTTAAGGGGGAGTTGTGACCGGGTGGTCTAGGGGTAAGTAGTCAGAATTTTGTGCTGGTGGTTCAAGGTTCAATCCTCGGTCCCGGCAAAGATTTATCTGATTGCCAAACCCTTCCTTCACTTCTGACAAGACTTGTATTAATCACAACTTGTGAATGTAGGGAATGCCAGGCCTCCGCCATGGTTCGGATCCCACGTTAAACTGTAGGTCCTCCATTTCATCTCACAATCACTCTACCATTACATAGCGTAAGCGTGTACAACTCAAATGGGTAGTAAGACTGGTGCTTATAATAATTTAAGGGGGAGTAAAAAAATTCCAGGGGGGTCCAGTTAATCCCAGGGTGGTCCAGAACCGTACTTCGACCTTTCCACGCGCTTCCTAGTTGCAATTAATTACTGATGCACTAAATATACTTGTTTATAGGGAGTTAATTTTCATATAGATTAAAAAAATTGTTTTTGTAATTATTCTACCAGTGGCTTTGAAAACTTAAAATTTCATTTTACCATTAACATGATCTTAATGTTAGTTTAATGCGAAATATTAAAAACTATTTCCTTCTAATTGCTGAACTAGCAAATTATTAATGCCACAAATATCTCACATGGGTGAAGGATTACAAATCATTTTATAAATATGACCAAATCTAAAATTCAAAATAAAGAAAAGGAAGATGCAGAAAATATATTATGTAATGTATAAATAATTACCTACTCACTCGCGTCATTATGATCTGGTTAGTTCATTGCCACACTTACAAAAGCATTCCACCGCTCTATATCTTGAGCTGGTTCTATTTAGTCCACCTCATTACACCCCATCCCTATCTTGAGCTAGTTATCCAGTCCACCTCATTACACCCTGTCCCTATCTTGAATAAGTTATATCCAGTCCACCTCACTAAATTCTATATCTTTTAAGTCCATTCTAATGTTATCCTCCCATCTGCATCTAGTATTTTCACTGGTATCTTTCCATTAGGTTTACCAGTCAATATCTTGAATACGGTGCTAGTTTCTTCCATTCACGCTCCATGTCCTGCCTATCATAATACACGAGGTTTGATTAACTTAACAATGTGGATAACCCAAACAGCAGGACACATTGCACAAATAAAATAGTTCTGAATACCCAAAACCGACAAACAAATCATAGATCTGACACAAGAAACTAGCCATTAAATCTTATTAAAAACCACTATACTGAAAAAGCTAACTAAATCTTTGTTTTAAAAATCAGAGAAGTTGATAATGCTTGAGAAATAAAACTGTCATTTTTGTGGATTACTTACAAGCAAGTTTTATTAAAAAAAAATAGATCACACTAAATTTTTGTGATAGGTTTTGGGTGAATCCTTCTAACATATTATTTAAACTAGACTTTTGCTAGGGTTTCATTGAGAATTTTAAAATAAAGATAAAAATAACATAATAAATATTTAAATTATGTAAATTAAAATGAAAAAATAATTTAGATTAAAATTCATAACTTTTACTTTTGTTCATTTCTTTTTTACTTTTGTGATTTTATTTTGACTTGAAAAAATCTTATGAAACTCAGGTGCAATATTAAGAGGGTGTGTTATAGCAGGCCAATCTCAGCTCTCTGCTTGCGGGAGGTATGGGAGTAAAAAGGAAAAGAAAATATCAAGATATGCCAGAAAATATACAGTGCATTTGTATTTGAATGATTACTCAATATTTTCTGCGATGATGACGGAGGTCAAAGAGACAAAGTTTTTTGTTAATAACTACACTATGTCCCTAATACGACAGAATAAAGATTTGTGCACAATGCTTAGCTGTGAAGCCATTCTAAAATGATAAAAAACGGCCCTTTCAATGCTGTTTTTATCCAAATAACATTTTATATTGAACAATGTTCAGTATTAGGAACTTTTATTAACCCTTTATCGCCATTATTGTTTAATAAGAAATGATCCACGTGCAATAGTGTTCGTGTAAATTTACGATTTCAAGCCGACTGTATCAAAGAGTTAATAGGCATGTGATGCACGCTCTTACCTGGTTTAATTAATATTTGAGAAAGATTTATCCTATAAATTATGGGGTTCCAACCAAAACTACACAAGGTTGTACTGTAACATGAGACCCACTCCAGCAGCGTATAAGAAACAAAAAAACAAGAATGAAAAATGTTCAATAACCACATGTCCTATTTGACCTTGTTTCCAAGTTATATTTATGTTTGTACTCCACTAATGGGGAACTGCTTAACACAATAGGAAGATTGAAAAATGACATCTGAACACAGGAATCGAACACAAGACCTTTGGCTAGGTTCGCCAATGCTCTAACCACTGAGCTATCCAGGATTTGTCCTGTTACCCAGGGCCATTCTTCACTCATATTGTAAGGCAAAGTCTATGGTGGACTCGCGAAAATCGTTGGCTACAAATGTGTGATTTTATTAAGATCACGAGCTATCAGACAACGCAGCCACCTTTGACTCGGTAGTTGACTTATGCTGCCACTTATACAGTTATTATAATTTTAACTTTGAGGACTGCTACACTGTCAAGGTGTTAAAATCATTCCACAAGACATAATGTAATATGTCTCAGTTAAGAAGATGGGAACTGGCACATCAATGGATCACAAAGTGTAGAAAACCACCCAACCTAAATATTCGCTAATTTAAACCCAGAGACTACACCAGCACCACCTACCATCCATTGTGTTGTTTTAATATATTTTTAAAATATTTACATTTATTATAAAAATAAGTATAGTAAATACTCTAAACATTTTAAAATTATGAATATACTCGAACTCGGGAGCTTTTTGAAATACTCGTCTCGATATATATATGATTTGTTTAAGAAATCTCTCTTTCTCTCTCTCTATATATATATATATATTTCTTAAACAAATCATGTATATATATATATATATATACTCTCTCTCTATATATATACATATATATTTCTTAAACAAATCATATATATATATATATATATATATATATTTCTTAAACAAATCATATATATCGAGACGAGTATTTCAAAAAGCTCCCGAGTTCGAGTATATACATAATTTTAAAATGTTTAAGTATTTATTATACTTTTTTATTTTTATAATAAATGTAAATATTTTAAAAATATATTAAAACAACACAATGTTTTGAAATAAAAATGACACTCATTTTTATAAATAGTAAATACCATTTAAAAATGGGAATATTGGTTTTAAAATTAGAAAGTACACTTTAAAAAACACTATTTGAAAATAAGGATAACATTCAAATAATAATCTCTTTGAGAAAAACCTCTTTTAACTTTTTTGAGGTAGTTTGTAATATGTATTTAAAAGAAAGAACAGGAAATGTTAATAGAAAACATATAAAAGGGAACAGACACAATATGGCTGAATGTTTCACTATTACTCTATAGATGGTAGGTGGTGCTGGTGTAGTCTCTGGGTTTAAATTAGCGAATATTTAGGATGGGTGGTTTTCTACACTTTGTGATCCATTGTTGATATATATATATATATATATATATATATATAGAGAGAGAGAGAGATTTCTTAAACAAATCATATATACTCGAACTCGGGAGCTTTTTGAAATACTCGTCTCGATATATATGATTTGTTTAAGAAATATATATATATATATATATATATATATGATTTGTTTAAGAAATATATATGTATATATATAGAGAGAGAGTATATATATATATATATATACATGATTTGTTTAAGAAATATATATATATATATAGAGAGAGAGAAAGAGAGATTTCTTAAACAAATCATATATATATCGAGACGAGTATTTCAAAAAGCTCCCGAGTTCGAGTATATTCATAATTTTTTATATATATATATATAAATTTAAAAATCTACTGATCAGTCAATATACCATTGTTATAGTTGGTGTCTAGCTGAAGAAAGGTAATTTTACAGGTATTTTCTTCGGTTGGTAAGAAAAAATATGTGTTTTACTTAAGGTCCGAAATTGAAAGCAATACGTACCAAGGTTTACTCTTTTGACAAGTAAATATTTTTCTAGAAAGTCAAGTGAGGGCCAATTAAAATATTTTTTAACTTTTAGTGCAATAACACAGGCCTGCGATGAATAAAATACAAGGGAATTGATAGCTGAACTTTATGTATTTTTTTGTGGTGAGTTAAAAAAAAAGTGAAAAATTTCTATCTAGTCACATATTCTTGAAAAATTTAATTTTACTTGGATTTTTATAAACATTTACCATAAAAAAAATTCGGCGTTGAATTTCTTCCCTCCCTGCCTGACCATCACTCTACCGTGGTGAAACCTACAGAATACCCCCTTGTGACACCTCCCTGTCGCCGTCACCTGTTGCAACCTCTCTACCAATAGCGTCGCGCGAATCCTTATCTCAGTTCTTTATCTTGGTTCGCTGACGTCGCAGGAACGCTCGCTAAGCGAGCGTAATTGGTAGTCACCTTATATTTTTTCGAGCTTTATCTGTATTGATCCTGAACGTGTTATCTGTCTTAAGACTGAATTCTCTCGACTTTTCTGGAGTCATCATAAAATATATAAAAGAGATGTCCTCATGAGGGACTCAGTTTATTTCTCTTAGCCCAGAAGATCGTGTACTTACCGTGTTCGTAGTAAGATAAAAAGACGTGGAAATTTTTAAGTTTGTCTCACTTTTTCTTTCATGTGTAGTGTCATGCGTGCGCTGATACAGTGACAAGTGAAAACTAAACTTCATCACAGAAACAATTTTAACGGGGTTGCTTTTCTCTGTGCGTTTCGTGAAACATGGCATCGAGCTCGAGACATTGTGAAAATTTGCCAGATTACTTTTGTTACATATGCGGCGAATATAGTGTTATTAAAAATCGCATGAAGAGCATTACAGCCTATGTAAGACAACTTTATCTTGCGTATTTTGGCATGAAACTCGGAGACCAGGACAAATCGTGGCCTCCTCATAAAGTTTGTGTGCAGTGTCTCAATGATCTACGCTTATGGCTCAAAGGAAAGAAGACTGCTTTACAATTTGGAATTCCTATGACATGGAGGAGCCGAAAAACCACTCCGATGATTGTTACTTTTCTTCCTGCCATGTCCGTGGGTATAACAGCAAAAATCAAAAGCTAATCTCTTATCCTGATAACATTCCATCAGCCATACGTCCCGTTCCTCATGGACCTGATGTGTCAGTGCCTTTGCCTCCAACTGAATTGCCAGTCATCTCTTCAGTCTTCAGACTCGGAACATCCAGAAGTTCAAGGCTCCGATACCGAATATAAACCCTCTGGAGACGATTCATATCAGCCCTTCTCTCAGGTTAAACTTAATGATCTGACTAGAGATCTGAGCCTTTTGAAAGAGGCAGCTGAATTGTTGGGCTCCAGATTGAAAGAAAACAACTTATTGGCCAAATAAATCTCTTTTTATTAGTAGAGAAATTGAAAAAAGGAATTTGTTAAGTACTTTGAGGAAGAGAAGAACCCGTCTATTGTTCTGATGTTCCCGGATTGATGAGCAAATTTAATATCACATACGATAAAGATGAATGGAGGCTGTTTATAGATTCATCGAAAAGGAGCGTTAAAGCTGCCCTTCTTCATCACGGAAGCCAGTATGCATCTGTACCAGTTGGACACTTGGTACATTTAAAATAACGTTATGAAAACCTGGCTCTCGTCCTCAACAAAATAAAATATGCCGACCACGGTTGGACCATTTGCGGTGATTTGAAAGTTATCTCCACGCTTCTTGGTCAACAAGGCGGATATACAAAGTTCCCATGTTTCATTTGTGAGTGGGGCAGCCATGATAAGACTCAACATTGGGTCAAAAAAGAATGGCCGAAAAGACAAAATCTTGAACGTGGCACCAAGAATGTGACTCAGAACAGCTTAGTTGATATAAAAAAAAGTATTGTTATCTCCTCTGCATATAAAATTAGGTGTAATGAAGCGGTTTGTCAAGGCTATTCCAAAAGATGGCGATTGTTTCAAATACCTGTGCAAAAATTTTCCAAGTTTATCCGAAGCCAAGTTGAAAGAGGGAATCATTGTTCCAGATATCCCCAAGCTTATGAAGGATAAATAATTCGAGACTAGCATGACAACAAAGGAAAAAGTAGCTTGGGTTGCCTTCAAAGATATCGTCAGTAAATTTCTGGGTAATTACAAGGATCCTGACTATAAAGCAATTGTTATAAATATGCTGGATAAATTTCAAGCGTTGGGTTGCTCCATGAGTGTCAAACTATATTTCCTTCACTCACATGTGGACTTTTCCCCTGAAAATTTAGGATCAGTAATCGAAGAACAGGGTGAAAGGTTCCACCAAGACATTAAAGATATGGAGCGCAAATATCAAGGAAGATGGGACAAGAACATGCTTTCCGACTGTTGTTGGATGTTAACACAAGATAGGCCTGAGATTGAACATAAAGAAGTTTCAAAGGAAAAAGAGTACGTACTTAAATATATATTCTTTTGTTTTGTTTTTGGTTCAGTTTAAAATTTGTTTCAAACTTTCATGTACACATACATAATATTTGCTCCTCTTGGTCAATCGTCTCTTTTATGTAAGTTGCCTTAATAAAAACAAATTAAAATAGTATGTTGGTGATTTTCTTCTAGAAACTGCACCATTATTTGATGTACAAAGTTTAAACTCAAGGGAACTTTTTGTTCTTCTCTCGACCAGAGGCGGCTAGTGCGATCTGGCAACAGTGGTTTTCATACATTTAAACCTATAAAAATTAATCGATTGCTGGAAAATCAATTGCCCTTACCAAGAATCGATTATTTTACATAGATTTAAATGGATAAAAACCACTGTTGCCAGATAGTTAATGCAACATTTTTTGAGAGAATTCCTTTTAAAATAGGATTTGAGCAAAAATATCGATATCGATTTTACAAAAAATCCTGAAGTGATCGAAAAAAATGAAGGTCATTTTCGAAATAAGCACACCAAATAACATAAAACTAAGCGAAAACCTATCTTGTATTTTTCAAAAACTTCAATTTCGCAGGCCTGTGTAATTTACAGCTAATTCTGCAACAATACACTAGTAAAACTACAAAAGCACCTGTGTAACTTCCCTATCGTGCTATATAGCGCTTGGAACACTGCAATTATTATCCTCCCACCCTTATTGTGTGTTACCTGGTTCTGTAATGATGCAGTGACATACTTAAAGTCTTGACTGCCCTAGTTGGGCTTGGAATGTAAACTACAAGCCCCTGCTACCTTGGGAAGTGATATCAGCCCATACGTACAGTATCGACTGCCTTGGTGGTGTTTGTAATGTAAACTACAAGCCCCTACTACCCTGGGAAGAGATATCAGCCCGTATTTACAGTCTTGACTGCCCTGGTGGGGCTTGGAATGTAAACTACATGCCTCTGCTGCCCCGAGAAGGGATGCCAACCCATGTGTAGTCTCGGCCTTGATGTTCCACTTCTTTTGAGAGCTTTCAAAACTCCCAAGACAATTCAATTACATTATAAAATGAATAAAGAAACACGAGATAGGTAGGTAGCATTGCCGTTCTCGGGAATGTAGAGCATATCATATGTGGCAACTGTGCATGAGACACTGGGATCTGAGAATTCATACTTAAACAGCCATGTACATTCTGCCTTATCGCCATCGATAAGATTCCACCAACAACGAGACTCGAACCTGGTCTGCTACCAGCATGTCACTTCCTTGAAACCTGGCAATCTTATTTTTGGCTACTAACTCCACGCCTTGAAATGTATGTGTTTAAAATAATGTTCTGGCCAAGAAAAGTAACTCGCCCTTTTTTGTGTGTGACCACCTTTCAATACCTGATCAAACTATACACACATGAAATCATTATAGCTTCGTTAGTATGCTAGGGTCATCCTTATTTGAAGTTAGAGGAAGTATACCCACATTTGTGTGGAGGAAGAGTTAAAAACCACCCTCAGTACACCTGACCTGATCTTCCTATCATTCTCAGTTCAGTCTATTGCGAGAAAGAACCATTTGTTATCCCTCACTGCAGCTTCGGGGGTAACTGGTTGATGATGTGACGACGATGACGTTGTGTTCAGACACGTGTGGGTAGGGGTAAGATAAATGTTGGCGAGAGTGTCCTGGCAACGTTAGTCTCGCTGGAACATGAGAAAGTCCCGAGTTGGGGTGGTAGGGTGCTGGTCCTGGCAACGTGAGTCGTGGTGGAACATGAGGAAGTCCCGGGGTGGGGTGATAGGGTGCTGGTCCTGGCAACATGAGTCGCGGTGGAACAAAAGGATATCCCGGCAACGTGAGTCACGGTGGAACATGAATTCCCGAGGTGGGAGGTAGGGTGCTTGCCCAGCAACGTGAGCTGTGGTGGAACAGAAGGATGTCCTGGAATCCTGAGTTGCAGTGGAGCATAAGGAAGTCCCGAGGTGTGTGGGTGAGGGG
>CABFVX010003775.1:53797-78181 GCA_902151425.1 Timema shepardi | reverse complement strand
TAATTGGACATTGGCCCTTCTTATCCCATTGCACATGGTATTAATGTTTCTTTGACTCAAGAAGGTCACAGATATTAGCTTAACCCTCCACTGCCACTTGCATTCCGATACAGCAGTTTAGCCAACGCTTTCAAAACGATACTAGCTGATAAATGGGTAATGATCATACTAACGGTACCTATTATCAACTAAGATAACTATTTGTAAAAGGAAAAGTTGTATTTAAAACCACGTGTTTTTACTAAAGTGTTGACTTGCGAGTCATCAGAGCTCAATATCGTCGTGATTATTGAAACCAACCCAAATTTAAAAATACCTTTAAAAAGAAAAAGAAATTATTCATTAACTAATATGTTATTAACAAACACTCTAGCTTAATTGTACAGAGAAAATAAATAAATATATTAATAATTTTTGTTTTCCCATTTAAAATGCATTGAAATGGAAACATTTTAACGAAAATATTTCAATAACTATTTTTAGCTTGGTTTGAAAATTCCATAAGAATTATGAAAGATGCCCAGATATGTTACTATAATACATAGAAAACAACAATGTTGAATTGTTAGATTTTTTAAACATGTTTTTGTTTGTAATCATGCATTTATAGGTAAGCTCGGCCTTAAGACAAAAACTAAAACTAGTGTATACGTATCTTTCCGTGGGAATTTAAATAAACCAAATATTATAAAGGAACTTCAATTATTATTTCACGTGTACGTAATTTTTTGGAAATAGGACTTCAAGATAAATCTTTTCCGAACAATATAACTCATTGTTGATGTTTGTTGCAATTGCACCTTTCATTTCAATATTAAATTGCAGTGTGACTATATTTCAATCTAAGGGAGAGTGAACGGTACCTTTGTGGAGCAAGATAAAAAAGATTGGCTTTAGGGTTCAATTTTAAACTTCCTCGTCAATGGTAAACAAACAAAATACAGGTCTAGTCTAATCTCTTATAACACATGAAAGCCAACGGGGTCTAAATTCTATAGTAAGCCCCTAATAATTAGTTTTATATAGCTGGGAAGTTTAAATTTTATTTGTAGGTTCTTTAATTATAAAATGTGTCAACTAAGAAAATGGCTCAATTTCACCAGCTTTCCTAGATTTCCTCACAATATTGACCATAAACAATATTATCACAATGTTCCCAGTGAGCTAAATTAGGTACGAAGATGCCGTGGCAAAGGATCCAAAGGCGTGTTTGCTTGAATGACGTTGTAAAACTCTCTTAGTGATGATATTATCACCGACGGGTGTGGTTATTGCAGTGTGCACCCTGCTCTTCACGGGTGTCGCCGGCATTTTCGGGCCGACGTCCGGCGAGACGGCGGAGACTGTCCAATCCATCTGTGACACAATGGACGTTCCTCACATCGAGACTAGGTGGGACATAAGACAGAGACGACACGCCCTCTCTGTTAACCTATACCCGCACCCAGCCACACTAAGCAAGGTACGTTCCCTAGGAGGGCCTACTCCATACTTTCACGAGTTGACATCCACTGACTTTCAGAATGCACCTTCTGCAACCCTGAAATATATCAAGCTTACTTTACATGGTTGCTTCATGATGCAGCTTATGATGTAGTCCGTCAAGGTAATATTAATATCTTTCAGGATAGAGTGAGTGTACATTTTGTTTATCCTGAATGCTAGAAACAGCATTACTTCAACTGATTGAACTATCAGCCCAATCTTATAAACTGCTTTATGGTGGCAGCATTCACGGTAATCAAGGGGTAAACCAACTTAGGTAACTGATACTGCCATTTTTTCATGAAAGATGACTCCCTATGATTCAGTGATGGAGCATTTTTGTACTAAATCAAACGTCCCGTGCCCAAGTGTAATTTATCAACTATATATAATTCAATCAAAAATTGAAAGGTAGGCTTGTTTTACATTTTACGATAGACTTAAGGCACATGAATTCCACACTAGGTTGTAAACAAAAAGTTTATTTTTTGTTTTTGAACTTAATCTCATAATTTTATAAAACCAGTTTTGATGGGTTTTTTAAAATTTACTTTACATACACACTACCCAGGGTATTAACACCATACTCTAAGCCAAGGAGTGAAGATAAAGATGATTGTACAGGTTTTTGACCATGTGACAATCAAAATGGGTAGTAATATAGCTATGTTTAGTTTATTGTTGAGAGCAAATGAACATATTGCTCTAACCCAACCTATATAAATTACACCAATCTATATAAAAGTTAGCCTTTTGTGGAACTATTCACTGCGTCCCCTCGCCTCTGCTTCCAATTGTGCAGTTGATTATTGTTTAGGTGTTCGTAGAAATGGTAAAGAAATGGGGTTGGACGAGTTTTACCATCATCTACGAAGACGCTGATGGACTCATCCGGTTAAATGAGCTGCTCAAGATGTACGAGCCCAAGACCAACACTATCACCATTCGGCAATTGGACCCAGAGAGCACAGATCACAGGTAGAGTGGAGGAAATATGCCATGAATCAAGAAATAAACGACCTCAAATTAGTGTCAAATTGAGATAACATTTCAACAAAATTATATTCACCGTGGTTATGGTATTAATGGGTTAACATAAACACGGACATAACTCCAGAAATTGTGCAGCTAAAAGTTACTTGTCTTGAAAATGTATGTTCAAGCCATAAATTGGAAATCAGAACTGTGCAGATAAAAGTTGATTTTTTGTTTGTCTTGAAAATGTATGCTCAAGCTATGTATTCAACATATAATGCAAATATATGTGTATTAAGTGTCACGCGCAATGAAGCTTGGTCATAATTAGCTTGTGTGTGTTACTTTATGAAGCATAAAACATTAGATATCACTTTGTTTGATTTATCCATAAAACTATAAAATAATACAAAACATCAAGGATTTGTAAGCACAAGTGACATTGATGCTATATTTTAGAGAAACACTTCGCATCATCAAGAAATCCGGGGAGGAGAACTTTGTCCTAGACTGTTCAATAGACCATCTGTATGAAATATTGACGCAGGCTCAACAAGTAGGACTGATGTCCGACGAGCACAGCTACATAATCACATCGTTGGTAAGTTGGCTTGGCATATGCGATAGTGAAAGTGTTGAAATGTGATCAAGTTGGGTAGTAGCTCACATATGTATTTATAAGGACTATGCATACTGTAACAGTTAATCCCGTGTTCTACTGATCAAAATCGGCTCTAGTCCATAAAATATGGTATTTTTATTACATCTCACAAACGAGCGCACGTGAGCCAGTTTACAATAGCTGTGTTTTATCCGTAATGTAGCTCCCTTTAGCTTGTATATAGGTACAACTCCTTGCCATTTTCAGTAATCAATGAGTGAACAAGGGGTTTCTTTCCTCTATTCTGATGATTAAAAATGCAGCAACCATGTAATGTTGTTGAGAGGGGGAGGGGCAGCTGTGATGGCCACATGGTTTTACATTGAGTGAGGGATCTTATTCGTGACTCCAATGATGAAAATAAATATTGGCAGTTTTTCACCGTTTTAACTTCTGATTCTGAATAGTATTAAATATGAGTTTCTCTTTTAGTACTACAAAAGCTTTCCTATGAAATAATATCTACTCTTGATGTGAAAATTTACGTAACACAGGTTGTAGGAGGAAGGGGTTGAGATAAACGTATACTTTATGTTACATTGGAGAAAAATGGTGAAAAAAAAGGTAAGTAAAAAGTGTTAAATGGCTTATGAATGATTCTTTTTGGCAGTGGCCTTAGTCCAAACCTGAATTACAGTATTGTCAAACCAGCTTAGAATGGTTAGGCTGATTTTGATTTGTGACGTCTTGCAGCTTGCGATCACAAAACCTTTTTCCTTCTGATGTGAGTTTATTATAATTGATGGCAAAACCATTGGAATTATTCCATAATAAAATTGCATAATTACTAGTAGAGTAACTTCAGGAAGTTTAAATTTGTGATTTAGTGAATATGTATTAATTTGATCTGTAGAAAAAAAATATGTATATTTTTCATTAAAATGAAGTGGTGTTGTGGTTTTAGTACCCGTATTATTGCGAGCTGTAGGTGATAGCTGAAGGCTGAGAATGAATCAATCAACATTTTCTAGCCTTAGGATTCGGTTAGAATTGGAAATCAAGCTGTGGTCAAGAAAGACTACAGCTATTGCATTTCTTACTACCTTTTCAATTATTTTCTATATCAGACAGCTAATAATTTAGGATTAATAGTAGCACATCCTCATAAGATGGAAAACATGCACAAGCATAAAGCTTGACAAATCTGTTGGTTTTTTTCATTGACAAAGAGGCTGAAATTTTAAACCAAACTGGATGTAATGTTGACGGTTTAACTTGAATGGTTCCTGACTTTTCTTCCACACGAATACAAACAAAGTTATTTTAAACTTTACCTTTTTCATCCCTATCTCATTATTTTATGTATTCCCGGATGGTTAGTAAGACGCAAAGCACACATACCCATCAAAGGTGGTATGTCGTAGTATCCATTCAAAAACAGTTTTACATTTTTGGAAAGTGTTCGCTTTATGATTGAAATTTTTTTTTAGTTTGAGTGATAGTAAAAGATTTAAAGCTCGTTCTGGAAATAATGACTTCTACTCATCTTCTTCCCCCATTAATTGATCAAATTTCAACTGTATTAATTTGATTTTAATAAGCATAAGAGTGGAATATTATTTGTTTCAAACCTAGCTCAGCACTTGCTTGTTTCTTTATTGAGACACCATATTAGGCTGTCAAATTGTGAGTTTTCAAATTAAGATCTTGTTTCAGGATTTTCATACTCTGGATCTGGAGACGTTTCAACATGGTGGTTCTAATATCACAGGGGTGAGACTAATCAGCCCAGAGGACGCGCTAGTCACAAGCACCGTTAGCCAGTGGGTGGAGTGGATTCATGGTATAGACGAAGAGGGGGAGGTGGAGGTTGAACCAGAAACTCTTAGGGTTAGCAACAATATTTGTATTTAAGTAGATCCCAGTTTTAATGTTCACATTTAATTAACTTCTAATAATTAATGCTTCACCTTTTATCAAAATAGATAACCCAATAAAGATTACTCAAAAATCCTAGGATCACGTATCACCATAAAAATCAATTTTATTCCATGCTACGTTTGAAAGGCCTTGATTTAAAAATATATATATTTACTAAATACACTCAAATATAATGACATACATCTCTCCTTTACACGGCTTTATGTGATATGTTTAACTAATCGGTTCAATTCTAATAGTAGTACGAACTTATCACAGGGGAAAAAATACAGAAAAATGTCTTCACCACTTTGTAATTTTAATGAATGATACACGTAAAAGTAAATAATTACCTTACACTTTACTCTTCCTCCGTAGGTTTTTTCTATATAAGGACAACAATGGTCTTTTTAGGTGTATTCCTACAGTTCTAATGAATTAGTTTGCTTAAATAACCCTTTAGATATCGCAATAAACTTGTCAATGGTGAAAGGTCAAATAGATAATTGGATGTACTTAAAAAAAGGACTATTCATATGGTATTATCATATATTTTTCTTTAAATGAGATATATCATAAGTATTTCCCCCTATTTTCATTTGGCGTGGAAATTCAGAGCAATGGGGACAAACAGTTATTTTCAAGAATGTTTATTGTTTTGCAATTTTCTTTTCGGAAACTGTTTGTTAGAGAATAGAAGCATATCGATTAAGATATACTTTTTATGTACACACCACCTATATAATTTTAACAGTGATCAAATATCTATAAAATAAACATTTTTAAATATAAAACCCGCCTCGGTGGCGTAGTTGGCTAACGCGCTTGTCGTGTTGAGCTCTATTGCTGAGGACGGGGAGATCGAGGTTCGAATCTCAGTCGGGTGAACTGAGGGTGGTTTTTCCTAAATGGTTTTCCACTCTCCCTCCATCAATTCCTAATCCATTAGAGTAATTAGTACTTAAAGCGTATAACCCGAACGGGTAGTAAGACGCGGTGCAAAATATTATTATTTAAATATAAAACTGCCGGTTTCATAACAAAAAATAAGAAAATGTAACACTTATTAAACATAGGTCCATTATTTTAGAAGGTGTGTTGAAAACACTAACATAAAAATTTCACTTTTTCTCGGGAAAACTAATATATCCAAACGTGTGATTTTTCCGCAACACCAGTCCGGTAGCTAGTGCCATTTACGGTTTCCGTGATCCATCTGTTCTGGTTGGCGCGGAAGGATACGTTGGTTGGTTGGTTGTGAAGCCACGCTACGCCTTTCACCCAACCCTCTACAATCACACAAAATAGGTCATATTCATAGACTTACACTCTTCAGGGCCAAGGGCCTTAACGTAAATTCTAAAATTGAGTAAATATTGAATTGTATTGTTTTAATTGTTTTATTATTGAATACTAATCTATTTTATATTCCAAATTTTAATCTTTAGTAAGTATTCATTTTTATTTATGTGAGATTAATTACTCAGTCAGTAAGTTGTTGACATCTCACATGCTTTAAAGGAATATAAAACTCAGAATATACAAAATAATAATCTTACCGGTTGTTCTATATGGGTGTGAAACGTAGTCCCTTACATTTCATGGGGAGAAAAAGATTAGGGTAGTAGGCTACAAAATGATGAGTTACATACCCAATTCCCAAAACACATCCTTGTTAGAATAATCAAGTCTCGTAGAGTATGGTGAGCAGGACATGCAGCTGGAAAGGGAGAATCTACAACTTTGTCCACGGTACTGACTGGAAAAACCAATGGGAATAGACCACTGGAAGGACCTAGACACAAATGGAAATATATCAATAGAAAGGACCTGAAATAGAAAGGATTCAATGAAGTAGATTAGTTAGAACTATCTCAAAATAGGGATAGGTGGCGGACTTTTGTAAGTGTGTCACTGAACCTTCGAATCCCTAATACCATATAGTAAATAGTCTTAAAGTAGTATTGTTAATCTTTGTAAATTGTTTTAGCTTTACTGTGTCATCATTTATATTTAATTATATCAGACGAGCATTCAAAATATTTGACATTTCAATCATCCATAATTCTAAATTGCAATCATTTGTATTGTCTATTTCTTAACTTTTGATTATTACATAATAATTTATTAGATCAATTTAAATTCAAATAATTTGTTAGGTTTCCTAAATTTCAGCCATTTTTGAGGTGTTATTTGTAGTTATTAACAAAGGAAGGCGTTGGATGAAGAGAGTTTACATTTCAAACTATTGCATATGCGGTTTATTTCATTTGGATGAGTATATACATATATTGGCTGAAAGAAAAAAACACTGTGTCTGAGGCATCTCCTCCATTTAAAGTCGTTCCTTACACATCATTTGGTTGCGAGCAATGTTTTATACGTTGAAGTCCTTCAGGGTTTTTTCCTAATTGTTTATTTGTTGCAGGTTAGCACAGCATTGATGTATGATGCAGTGCTCCTGTTCGCTAAAGCTTTGCAGCAAGCGGAAGGTCTAGGGTTGATAGTAGAACCGTTAGACTGCGAATCAGACAAGAATTGGATACATGGAACCTCTCTCATAAACTTCATGAAAGACGTAAGTCATTATCTAAATGATGACGTGTGTAGGAGGAGCTAATCACAGAAGTCAAAGATAAACATATTTGCATTCAGTATATGGCTATTATTTTTAATGATGGCAAATTACTTATGTTTATTAGATTCGCCCTTACAATAAAGCTTGATTCACATGTTCACCGAAAATATAAACTAGAATATGCTCAGTAATTCACACAATTTATGTTGCCCCAAAGTTTATTACAAAGCTAACATAAAACAGATGATTATCAACCTATTATATTTTATGGCACACTAGCCAGTATTCCCGTTTTTCTCACGGGGAGTGTATAAATTATTTTTTTATATAATATAGAATTAACGAAAAGTAAAAGTAACCAAATCATAAATTATTTTTCAAAATCAATTATTTATTGGTGTGAACTGTGTGACAAAACTTGAAAAGTAGGTTGATTTAAACTTAATGTAAAAAAGATTTGAATTATTTCCTGTTGGTGCTAGTAAAAAATATTTGGTAAACTAACCCTAGAACATGCAACGTAAAACTGTCCATGTGAAAATCAAGGTTTCTTAAATCAATTCCTGTGTACTTGATGGACTGGCCCTGAGCTTTGTTAATGAACATTGCAAAACAAACTTTGACCGGGAACTGTAGCCTCTTGAACTGTAAGGTATAATCACTAGCTATGAGAGGCATTTGGAGGATATAAACACATTATTCTTTGCCAATGACTGTGAGGATGACGTATTCTATAGTATTTTTCATTATAAATTTAACTTGAAGCCGAGTGCCATTGCAAAGTGTAAGTGGAATCAAATTTGGAAGATACGTTATGGGAGTAAAAATTTTAATGCATAATTTATGTGCGGGCATTCCTGTGGGACTTAATGAATTCAAAAATTCAACAGGGTAGTTAACACTATCGTTTTCTTCCACCATCCAATCAATACAAAGTTAAGTTTTCTCTTCAGCTTTAAACAGGCCCGTCATCTTTGCATTAATGTTATCAACAGATTCGTTTTAAAAGCTAGGATGGCTCGTTTACAAAACCAATGTATGCACTTTTTGGTCAAATTTGCCATGCCTGGGTATATTTTAGCAAAAGTTCATCCAAAGTATTAACAGTAATTCCTAGGTGTGATGGAATGTCCACCTCGTTGTCTAGCTCCTTTAGATTTCCATTCCCAATTTGATGAAGCTTGTCGGAAAATGTATTGGCCCAATGGTCACCCTTCAAATGGAGCCGAATGTTCACAGATAATTTGAACTTATAAGCTTGCCTTCAAATTAAAGCGCTTCTTACAGAGGCTTTGACCTCATCCTCCCTGGTGCCTCTAGGAACAACTGGAAGTGTTTGCCGAAAGTCACCGTACATCACTATTGTAACCCCTTTCATGAATATATCGTTGGCCCGGATATTCCTTAATTTTGTGTCTAAAGCTTCGAAGGCTGCCTTATGTGACATTGTACATTCATCCCACACGATCAAAACTCATTCCCTTAGTACCCTACCATGAACAGTGCCCTTTTTGATGTTGCATGTAGCATATCGGCATTCCTTGCTCACCAAAGGACTGAAGCAGTTCTCCCCGCAAGCAAACCTGAAACTGGAAGGGGCAGAGTTCCCCTGATGCAACCAGCTCACAGGTGGAGCCATACATTGCTGGGATCAACATGACAACACGGTACCCCTCTTCTGATGGGAAATTTCTCCCGTTATCTGAGTTAGTGAGGGGCTTGAAGCGCTTCCAGTTTGCTATGACGTGAGACTCAATGGTCGCTCTGATATCCACATACATTAGAATGTTACGATGAAACAAGTAGTAAAGGGAGTGAAACAGACATGAGCCATCCTTCGGCACAGTGACGATATGGTGGAGTGTCGAAATATAATTACAACCTCAGAACCTCAGACATGTTAGCATCTATTCTATCCAAATAAATATAAACTGAATAGTTCATAATGAACCGCAATAACCATTATTAAAGAACAATACCCAATCCAACGTATCCCAAACCCAAACAATAGTAATTAAATAGGTCGCAATGAACCAAAATAAACCATTTAAATCAGTACGATCTATTCAAGAACAATACCAAGTCCAATATCGTATCCAAAATAAACTCCAATGTTGTATCCAATATCAAGTACAATGTATCCAAAATCAACTCCAATGTTGTATCCAATATCAAGTACAATGTATCCAAAATCAAGTCAATTGTCTTGTCAAAACTCCAATAATTGTTTAAAAAAATGGCTTTATTAACAAAACCCAACAAACGATTGTAGCACATGGATTGATAATAAATATAAGTTTTATTTTTAAAACATAAGCTTATAATAATTAAAAGTAAGCATTGGAAATGAAATCAAAACCTTTACATAGAAATTGGAAAATTGGAAATACGTATTGTATAAACGATGTCATGGCACGTCGCTAGAAAAAAGTGGCGTGACGTGGCAAAAACTATTGGCTCTTAATGAATTCAAACGCCTATAAGTTTTTTTTGTTTTTTTCACGTCTTACTAGCCGTTCGGGTTGTACGCTAAATTAAAGTTACACAGCAACAGTTTACATTTTTGAGAAAATATAATGTTAATTTTCGACGTTTCTGGCCTAGTACGATCCGCTATTGGGATGCTTAGAGCTGTTAAAACAATTCAAGCAAACAGATAGACATCAAAATTATTTAAAATCAGGGCAATCAAATCCGGCTTAAAACTTCATTTTTTATAAATCCTCGTTGCACATTTCCCATCTCTACCATGTGGGAAGTATTCTATTCTATTAATTTTCTAAATGTTGGGGGAACCCCCCCTTATCCCATCTTCCGTTCCTTGGCTTTGAAATTTTTAAAAAATATTTACGGTTAGCTCTTATACCTGCTTAGTAAATTTCAATTTTTCACCACAATTAGAAGTAGTTTTCTTTTTAAGTTTTGAAAATTTTGAAATCCTCCTTCCAGCTTACCAACTCCCCAAACCCTCCCTCAGTTATACTTTTCTGACTTATGGGCTGAGCCCTCTATCTGATTTCCTCTCTACGTGTATTTAAATATTTCAATTTTCTACAATATGGTAAGAATTTGGTTTTATTCGTTTTGGAATTGTTTTAGGGGGCTCTTACTCACCTTGTTTTCAAATACTTATCTATCATTAATATTTTCTTAGGGTATTGGGAGTGATTATTAATCCTTCCTGACAAATATAGCCTATATCTTCTACGACACTAAGAAGAAGTTTTTATATAAGTTTTGGAAATTTTGAAGCCCCCCTCCCCATATTTCACCAACTCCCACGAAAAATTTCAAATATTGTATAATTATTTAGGTATTTGAAGAAATACCATTACATTTCAGGAAAATTTTAGTTTTTTGTTTTATTTAAAATTATGGTTTTCTTTTATTATGATCCCCTCTCTGATTTACCCAGATTCTCGTTTAAAAAAATAGTTTATTAAACTTTTTGGTTATTTGGAATGGTCCCTTAACCTTCCTGCCAAACTTAAGTTGTATACCAGCTTTTAATTAGTTGTTACTATTAGTTAGTTTTGAAAGTTCCATCAACATAAACTTTAACATCTCAAATTTTAATACTTGTTTGCTTATTTGGAGTAGTACCTTTACCTTTCTAACAAATTTCAAATATATACCCTCCCCAATAGATTTTATTTTATTTTATACCCCTCAAAACGTCACCATTATCTGTTCCCCATAGTGAAATTTCCCTTTTTGGGAATTTTTTTGCTGTACAGAAGGGCTTCTCTATCTGCCTTCTAAGTTCAGGTTTATAAGACGTTAAAAAGTGTTAGATCAATTCACGCGGAAGGAAGGAAACGATCTTTCCTTTATGTATTAGATATACATATATTTTATATCATTATTTTCTAATTATAACAAAGGGTAGTGTACAATCCAATACAGCGACACCGATACACACGCTTTATATTAGCGGGTCATTTAAAATTTACTCACAACAGTCAACGAAACTGTTTGCTTGCTTCTGGCTGTAGAATGCATTCGTTGTCAAATGGTTGGCTGTGGGCTTGTATTGGCTCTCCCGTAACGAACATCTCAGGCAGAGCGGATTAAGTAGAGATGAGTTGAAATTTGGCGAAACAGCTCGCGCCGATGAAGCTGAAATCTTGATATTGGATTAGAGATCGTCACGTGACCATGTTTTTCGGTGAGCGCGTGAATCCACAGTAAGTTAAAGTCAAGATAATTTTAAATTCAATGAGTTTATACATTAAATAAATCAATGAAATGATTAAGTAATTTTTAACTAAAACCAACTCAACTTAACTTGACTAAAAATTGAATTGAGTAAATAATTAATATTTTTTAATGTAAACGCTAACATTTTACAACTGAAATAATAAATTACTCCAAATTTATTTTCACATTCATAATCAACTTTTTTTTTGCACATTTCAGGGTCAAAACTCTTTCAGGGGGCTGACTGGGATGATTCAGTTTGACAACGAAGGGTTCCGCAGCAATCTGTTGTTAGATATCGTAGAACTGAGTCTGAGTGGACTCCAAAAGGTGGGAACTTGGAACTCCACTGAAGGCCTCAACTTGACCAGAATCCCGGAGCCCAAAGCTCCATTCGTCGGAGATGATACTCTCGCCAACAGGACACTAGTTGTGCTCACGGCCATTGTGAGTACCAGTGCTATTAGTTTGGTATGTTTATATCTAACGGCTATTAAATTGAAACTCCTATATATTATATTATACTACTATAAAGCCACACGGCCGAATCACTCAATGACATTAATGTCCACCCACTTCCAGATGAGCTAGAAATTTGAGATTGGGCAAACTTATAGATTTTAGCCTTTAGTCGACGGAAAATTTCCAAAAAGTTAAAAGAATTGATTTTTAACCCCCGAAAAAATTCAAGATGTTGGAGCAACTTTAAATTTAGCTCGGACCTTTCTTTGGAGGTCTCTTGTGGTTAAACGGTAAAACCTATCAAAAAATGATTCTGGAATTACATTAGTTTACGTACACTCGCGAGGAAGAGTTTACTAATAGAGATTCCAGAAAATACCCGTTTATATAGAGTAAATATCATCATAGAAATCAATATAAATATAACCTGAGTATTCTATACATGTAACAATTATCCCTAAACATAATCAACTTGTAATAGCTTTTCACAGAAAATATTTGTATACAGGATGTTTATAAACTCTCTGACTGAAATTAAGCCACAACATCTGGGGGTGGAAAGAAAAAGAAAATTCTTGTAAAAAAAAGTACGGAAAAGTGACAATTTAGTGACAACAACACCGGCAGTACGTAGCTGTAACTACGTACTTGTACTACAAGTTTCATATCACTAGGTGGACACATCAAGGTAGGTGTTCTAGACGCCCTCCCCTGCCGCAATGCACAGACCGTTGGTAGCATTTGTCACTGCTCGCGGCCAGGTTCTACTGTCCGCCTAATGATATGCAACTTGTTGTACAGGTACGTACTTACGGCTGCGTTCTCCCGGTGCTGTTGCGTCTAACTTCACCTTACGTAGTAATAAAAATTACTTTTAGGAAAACATTTTTTATTTGGTTTTCCTAGGTTTTTTCTACCCACAGCTGCCGTGGTTAAAGTTTGTGCAGAGAGTTTAGAAACACACTATAGATTAAACACTTTGATTGTAATGAAGAAAGCTTGATAATTATATTAGCTTCTATCTATTATATTTTTTAGCACAGAATTTTACTACCCGCTCGGGGTATACGCTTATATACTAACTACGCTAATGGTTTTAGTGATTAAGAAAATTATATTTAGAGGAAGTGTATCCACATTTGCGTGTAGGGAGAGTAGAAAACCGGTTTGGTAAAACCGCATTCAAAACATCTGATCGAGATTCTAACTTCAAGCTACTCGTCATCTGCAGTCTAGTCTACTGTGAGAGCAACTTCTTAGACCATGTGGCCACCGAAGTGGGTAATTATATTGAGTTATAATCGACCCATTATGTGTCATAACTTATGGAGACAGAAATAAACACGTACATAAGTCCATCTTTATTAAATTACATCACTGTCACTAAGCATTGTGACATAGATAGTGAGTACATCAAGTTATAGATCAACAATACAAGACAGTTTCATACAATGTAGTCAATGACATAGACAGTGAATACATCAACAAAACAAGACAGTGTCATACAATGTAGACAATGACATAGACAGTGAATACATCAACAATACAAGACAGTTTCATACAATGTAGACAATGACATAGACAGTGAATACATCAACAATACAAGACAGTTTCATACAATGTAGACAATGACATAGACAGTGAATACATCAACAATACAAGACAGTTTCATACAATGTAGACAATGACATAGACAGTGAATACATCAACAATACAAGACAGTTTCATACAATGTAGACAATGACATAGACAGTGAATACATCAACAATACAAGACAGTTTCATACAATGTAGACAATGACATAGACAGTGAATACATCAACAATACAAGACAGTTTCATACAATGTAGACAATGACATAGACAGTGAATACATCAACAATACAAGACAGTTTCATACAATGTAGACAATGACATAGACAGTGAATACATCAACAATACAAGACAGTTTCATACAATGTAGACAATGACATAGACAGTGAATACATCAACAATACAAGACAGTTTCATACAATGTAGACAATGACATAGACAGTGAATACATCAACAATACAAGACAGTTTCATACAATGTAGACAATGACATAGACAGTGAATACATCAACAATACAAGACAGTTTCATACAATGTAGACAATGACATAGACAGTGAATACATCAACAATACAAGACAGTTTCATACAATGTAGACAATGACATAGACAGTGAATACATCAACAATACAAGACAGTTTCATACAATGTAGACAATGACATAGACAGTGAATACATCAACAATACAAGACAGTTTCATACAATGTAGACAATGACATAGATAGTGAATACATCAACAATACAAGACAGTTTCATACAATGTAGTCAATGACATAGATAGTGAATACATCAACAATACAAGACAGTTTCATACAATGTAGACAATGACATAGACAGTGAATACATCAACAAAACAAGACAGTGTCATACAATGTAGACAATGACATAGACCGTGAATACATCAACAATACAAGACAGTTTCATACAATGTAGACAATGACATAGAATCTCTATATCAGGCGGAGATTCCCAAAGTAACTAGCACTATACAATCCAAACAACAAATCGGTTCATTTTGAACGTACTAATAATCAATGTGGGTTGGAAAATATTGGGGGCTACCTATGACTCAGTAGATGTTTTGCCATATATGCATCCATACTTATTAACAGATGATATAGGTTACTTATCAATATGTGAAGTAACACAAATAAATGCAATTATTGTTACTGTAAATTTATTAATTATTATTAAATGTTCATGGCATGGAATTAGACAAGTATTCATAGTTTGTAGAGGTTTTTCTTGTATTAATTCACAAGCAATAGTATAAATTTTAAGGTTGACACCTTAGCTCAGTCGGTAACGTGTTTGTCTACAAAGCTAAGGGTCCCGTGTTTGATTCCAAGCATGGCCGAAAAATTTATCGTTGGTGAAATATGGGTTTACCCTTTAACCTTGATAAATTAACAGCCGAGGACTGGATGTTGTGCCTGCCCTAGTCTTAAGTTAAATTATAAGGCATATGACGTAACGACAGGCCTCGAAAGTCGATATTGAAAAATATATTACTTGAATACAAAACTGACCCGGGCAACAGTCTGGAAACAGAAACGGATGTAAGCAGAGTATAGCCTTTAAATATTGGTATCAAATTTATTGCTGATTTCAAAAAGAGAGTTTTTTCTGATTATGTTTTAATGTATTTCTGTTCTAGTCGGAACCATATGGGTTCAAGAAATTATCTAAAACGGCCTTGATGGGCAATGACAGATACGAGGGTTTCGGCATTGATCTAATTCACGAAATATCTGTAATGCTCAACTTTAACTACACCTTCGAGATCCAGTGGGATAATGCGTACGGGTCAATCGACGAGACTACGAAGGAGTGGTCTGGAATGCTGCGTAAAATAATGGACGGTGTAAGTAAATTCTAATGGAGTAGTTCCAGATTAATATTTTAGCACCTCGTCTTAATATATTCAGATTATACGCCTTTATCATACTAAAATAGTATGAAGAAATGTGATTTCAATTTATTACTCATCCTATAATAAACGAGATTTTTAATACTAGGTGACCCTTTCTGTGAAAACACTAAGGCACTTAGGCATGTTAAAAGAGAATGTTTTTTTACAGCCTTACCATACTCCATAGTTCAAATTTTAGGAACATGTTAACTTTTTTAAGTTTAGTACAAATATTTTTGACAGATTTTAAAGCAATATTTTGGGAAAACCAATAATTATTTAATATATTTTATTAATGTTTTTGAGATCTACACAAACCTCATGGACAAATGGTTTCAAACGTGTTACAGGAAGCAGACCTGGCCATTACAGATCTATCAATAACTTCTGAGAGAGAAGGTGTGGTGGATTTCACGATGCCCTTCATGAACCTGGGTATGAAAATGACTATATTGCCATATAAATTATTCTCATTTTCCAAATATTTTTGAAAAATTTAAATCAAACTCCACAGTATGAAGAATACTAATAAAAATGTTCATGGCATGGTTTCACGGGTACACAGAGTTTATTAAAAGGGTATCTGTGATATGTATGCTGTTTAAGTACCCACTCTATCACATTAAAATGAAACTTCTTGTGTGTGTTTTTTTTGTCTCACACCTGTTTTGGGCTATACTCTTATTAAATAATCACACTAATGTTTTATGTATAATTAAGGTTGTATTTAGAATAAAAAAAAGAAATCGCATTTCTATAGATGTAGAGTGTAAAACCAATAAGGACAACCATTCCCCCTCAATACACCAAACCACGATATGAACACCAATTTCCACGTCATCAATGGTCCTAACTCTTGTGAGGTTTACGCTTTTTTAGGCAATCGAAGTAACTTAATTATTGATTACTCTAAAATACCTACATTTATACTGAAAGCTGGGGACGATTTTCAGATGAATATTTGACCATATCTTCTAACTTTTACCATACCTTGTGCTGTACGTTCCTCCATTGCTATTAGCGTTTAAATAATACATCCCGGTAGCTACACAAGTAGCTGCTCTGAGTAGGGAATACACGGAAACAAGTAGTGTAATTAGGAAATAATATTTTATTGACTTTTATCAGAAGCATTTAAAAGTATCCAAGGGATGGAGGATAATTTAGTGGCTGAGGGGGATTTGAGGGTACATTTTCATAGAACATTTGGAAATGTATTGAACCATTTAACGTTTTGTGTTTGTATTTTTAACCACTATATGGTTCAAGACTGTAGCCCTAAATATACTGTGGTTGATTTTTTTATAAACTAAACTCTGCAATAATTATGTCCTAAAACTATTTTATTATCAATTCAAAAATCATCATGATATTAAAGAAATAATTAAAGAGCCATTATTTAAGATTTATATCCAATGCACAAAGCTTTATTCTATAAAGGGTTAATTGTTATCCCTCTTATCTTCCCCCCTATATCGGACAAAAATTGAATCCTAGCTACGTATCCAAGATATCCACTATCTGTTTCTTACCATCGTATCCGAGGTACTAAATTCCTATATCCCTGTTTTAGGTATCAGCATTCTCTACAAGAAGCCAGAACCTGAAACTGGTGATTTATTTTCTTTCATGAAACCGTTTTCGATGGTGGTGTGGGCCTACATGTTCTCCGTTTACATCGGAGTGTCGGTACTTCTCTACTTGATGGGAAGGTGAGAGAAAAAACCAAGTTTTATATTAGTTATAAATGAAAAAATAATAAATATTGAAGTTCAAATATGTGTGTACTATAAGAATACAACTATGTCCGAGCATTGAACACGAGAATCCCAGATGAATTCATCTATTTATGCAGGTTTAGGTAGCTATAGTAGGATTTTAGTAGGAAGAAAGTTTTAGGGGAAAAAAAATTGTAGCCAACATTTATAGAAAAAAAATCTTAATATTATTTTATAAGTATTGTTTAGGTATTACACAGCAGACCCCGTGTCTTGACGTATGGACATATTAAAGTAGATACAGTAAATGTTATAGATTTGAGAAAAGGTTCTTCTATTAAAACTGGAGTGTATTATCACAGTCCACTTAGTACAACATCATCAGTCACATACAAAATACAGAATGTGTTCATGAAAGAGAGTGTCTGTCTATTATGTATGGTCGAAATCTCTTTCATTGATTTATACATTGTTTTCTATATTTGGAGACAATATGTTACATGTATTTTTTAAATAGTGCGCTCGTTTTTTTAGCCCCGGTTTTAAAAGTGTAACATAAATGTTCCAGGTTTTCTCCTTATGAGTGGACCAATCCTTATCCGTGCATTGAGAACCCGGAGGAGCTAGAGAACCAGTTCAGCCTTAAGAACAGTTTATGGTTCACTATAGGCAGTCTGATGCAGCAAGGTTCTGAGATAGCACCCATGTGAGTAGACCATCTTCACTATTGACATTCTGAAGCATCAAGGTTCTGAGATAGCACCCAAGTGAGTATACAAGGTTCACTATTGGCAGTCTGATGCAGCAAGGATCTGAAATAGCACCCATGTGAGTAGACAAGGTTCACTATTGACATTCTGATGCAGCAAGGATCTGAAATAACACCCATGTGAGTAGACAAGGTTCACTATTGGCAGTCTGATGCAGTCAAGGTTCTGAGATAGCACCCATGTGAGTAGACAAGGTTCACTATAGGCAGTCTGATGCAGCAAGGTTCTGAGATAGCACCCATGTAAATATACAAGGTTCACTATTGACAGTCTGATGCAGCAAGGTTCTGAGATAGCACCCATGTGAGTAGACAATGTTCACTATTGGCAGTCTGATGCAGCAAGGTTCTGAGATAACACCCATGTAAGTATACAAGGTTCACTATTGACAGTCTGATGCAGCAAGGTTCTGAGATAGCACCCATGTGAGTAGACAAGGTTCACTATAGGCAGTCTGATGCAGCAAGGTTCTGAGATAGCACCCATGTGAGTAGACAATGTTCACTATTGGCAGTCTGATGTAACAAGGTTTTGAGATAGCACCCATGTGAGTAGACAAGTTTCACTATTGGCAGTCTGATGCAGCAAGGTTCTGAGATAGCACCCATGTGAGTAGACAAGGTTCAATATTGGCAGTCTGATGCAGCAAGGTTCTGAGATAGCACCCATGTGAGTAGACAAGGTTCACTATTGGCAGTCTGATGTAGCAAGGATCTGAAATAGCACCCATGTGAGGACAAGGTTCACTATTGGCAGTCTGACGCAGAAAGGTTCTGAAATAGCACCCATGTGAGTAGACAAGGCTCACTATTGGCAGTCTGATGCAGCAAGGTTCTGAGATAGCACCCATGTGAATGAGATTACAATAAGAACGAGAAAAATAAAAGGCCAGTTTCATATTGAGTCTGAGTACTCCTCGAGTCCAGTGTTTGACCAAATACAAGACTGCACCTGAATTTAATCGTATGGAATGAGTCCGTTTCGCGGGCTGCAGGTGAGTTGCGGTCACATGAGTTGTTTACCTATAAATACACAGTTGAACTGTGGACCCTCATTTTTAGAGTTACGTACGAATTGTAGTCCAGGCTGTTAACTTAACCTAACCTAACCTAACAAACCTTTAGATTTTTGACAAAACCACCGAACGACAGGAACTGAGGAAGTTTGTATATAATGAGGAATATCGACATGAGACGATGAGATTTTCTATCTGAAATTTAAGACAGCGTGATAGAAAGCACACTGCTAATTAGGTGGACGACACTCTTACCTCTCTCTCTCTCTCTGAAGTGAGTGGGCTGCAATTCGTGCGTGTCTCTCAAAAAACCAGGGCTGCAACTAATCTACACAGGTTTTCAGAATGAAAGTGGCTCATTCTATTCTGGTCTAGGAAGTTGTTGTCCCGTAATTAATATAGCGACTTACTTGATTCGTACTCAGTCTGACTATGAAACTGGTATCTAAGAAATTAAGGCCATAAAATATCCTTTCTGTTGCAACAACGATAAACTACTTTAGAATACCGATGATTAGTAAGATAGATGTGAATCCTCGACTAATAGCTCTATTTGCTGGTCAAATTGATACATGGCGATGATCAAAAGCATATTAATATAAGAACATTGTATCATATTTAGTGAATTTCCAACTTCCAGAAAGTAAAATAAAAATTATTCCAGTTAAGGCCAGTATTATACAGTAATAATTATTTTTTTAAAAGATATGATAAAATATTTGACGAAAACCTTGGTAAAATATGTGTTTCTAAATTACATATCATTAATTTCAAAGTTTGTACAATATTTTATACTAAAAGAACGAGATCTTGAGCTTAGCTACTTTTATAGGTTCGATTGAACCAGCATATCAGTTTTATATACACTAATGGTTTGATGGGGAAAAAAATTAGAAAAGATCCCCACAAAATATATCACGTTGTAAAAAACAAAATTACCTACAATATAAGAAAAGAATTGCCTTAAGCTCGGGACGATTCATGGATAACTCAGTAGTGAGAGTACTGGTGTACTTAACCAAATATCCTGTGTTTGATTCCATTGTCTAGGTGTCCCTTTCCAATTTAAAGAATGGATTAAATGGTTTAGTTCAGCTTTATCTGTTTCAGATAAATCCAAAGTCAGATACTGTATGTTTTGTTTCAGATCGACCCAAAGTCAGATACTGTATGTTTTGTTTCAGATCGACCCAAAGTCAAATACTGTATGTTTTGTTTCAGATCGACCCAAAGTCAGATACTGTATGTTTTGTTTCAGAACGACTCAAAGTTAGATACTGTATGTTTTGTTTCAGAACGACTCAAAGTTAGATACTGTATGTTTTGTTTCAGAACGACTCAAAGTCAGCTAATGTATGTTTTGTTTCAGATCGACTCAAAGTCAGATACTGTATGTTTTGTTTCAGATCGACCCAAAGTCATATACTGTATGTTTTGTTTCAGAACGACTTAAAGTCATATACTGTATGTTTTTTCAGATCGACTCAAAGTCAGATACTGTATGTTTTGTTTCAGATCGACTCCAAGTTATATACTGTATGTTTTGTTTCAGAACAACTTAAAGTCAGATACTGTATGTTTTGTTTCAGAATGACTCAAAGTTAGATACTGTATGTTTTGTTTCAGAACGACTTAAAGTCAGATACTGTATGTTTTGTTCAGATCGACTCAAAGTTAGATGCTGTATGTTTTGTTCAGATCGACTCATAGTTAGATACTGTATGTTTTGTTTCAGATCGACCCAAAGTCATATACTGTATGTTTTGTTTCAGAACGACTTAAAGTCAAATACTGTATGTTTTGTTTCAGATCGACCCAAAGTCAGATACTGTATGTTTTGTTTCAGAACGACTCAAAGTCAGCTAATGTATGTTTTGTTTCAGAACGACTTAAAGTCAGATACTATGTTTTGTTCAGATCGACTCAAAGTTAGATACTGTATGTTTTGTTTCAGAACGACTTAAAGTTAGATACTGTATGTTTTGTTTCAAAACGACTTAAAGTCAGATACTGTATGTTTTGTTTCAGATCGACTCAAAGTCAGATACTGTATGTTTTGTTTCAGAACGACTTAAAGTTAGATACTGTATGTTTTGTTTCAGATCGACTCAAAGTTAGATACTGTATGTTTTGTTTCAGATCGACTCAAAGTTAGATACTGTATGTTTTGTTTCAGAACGACTTAAATTTAGATACTGTATGTTTTGTTTCAGAACGACTTAAAGTCATATACTGTATGTTTTGTTTCAGAACGACTTAAAGTCAGATACTGTATGTTTTGTTTCAGAACGACTTAAAGTCAGATACTGTATGTTTTGTTTCAGATCGACTCAAAGTCAGATACTGTATGTTTTGTTCAGATCGACTCAAAGTTAGATACTGTATGTTTTGTTTCAGAACGACTCAAAGTCAGATACTGTATGTTTTGTTTCAGCGCCGTGTCGACGAGGATGGTGGCCGGTATCTGGTGGTTCTTCACCCTCATCATGGTATCGTCCTACACAGCCAACCTGGCGGCCTTCCTCACGATAGAGAACATAGTCCCACCCTTTGAGGACGTTAAAGGTTTAGCCAATCAGAATGACATCAAGTACGGGGCAAAGGGAGCTGGTGCCACATATTCCTTTTTCAGGGCAAGTAATATTCAATATTCAACCATGTATTACTTTATTTAATCTAATTTCTAGAATATAAATGGATATTTAACTAGTTTAACTTTCTGTTTAGTACGATAATAATAATAATGTAATATTAGTGAGAGTGTATACCTCTTGGTGTGACTGTAGTTTATAAATTTTGCTAAAGTAACAGATTTTGACAAAATTATAATAAATGTAGACCCAAAATAAAAACTTATGTTAAATATAAATATATATTTAATGATTTATTTTGGCTACCATTCTGATATTAGAAAAATACGTGTATATAGAGATTACCATTCAAACCCGATTCCAGGCCAAAGTAAATCGGACTAGGCCGAATTTATACATTCGAAGAGCCTCTTGATTTACTAGTTTAGCCTAATCTAAATTAGCTGATCCTGAAACTTTGGCCAAATTCATAGGATAAATTAGTATAACCTGCAATTTTATTAAGTCAGGCCAAATTTAGGTTAGGTTACAAGATTTTCACGTGAACTGTGCATGATGAAACATTTCCAAGGTCGATTCATCTTATGGGTAAAGAGAAAGGAAACTATTATTGCTTAAAAACATCAGGATACATCGATTTATCCTACAAGATTATCCTACAAGTCATATACAGTCTATCCTGGTATCGGGTTGGACTGTTATATGTATATATATGGATTAATAAAAAGCTAAGAGAGAAAAAAATCTATTTTCTCAAAATCTTCCTTAACAATTTTGATTAAAATTCATATCTAGTGGTTGACTAAGATTTTAAATAAAATGTATATTTTCATTTCCCAATGAAAATGAATTTTCGGGTACCTTACAAAAGCGGAAGTTTCCGTATCTCCGCAACTATTTGAGATACTAAATAACTTATCATTGAAAAATTGTTGTACTATTAAAATTAAAATAATTTAAAATACATTTTTATAAAAACCAACAATTTCTGAGATATTGGCAAATATATTAATACATATTTGTGAGCTTTAGTTGTAAAAAGATATTACTTAAGTTTTGACACAATAATTATTTAATGCCATAGAGTAGGGATCCCCAACCCTGTGCCCGCGGGCGCCATGGCGCCCGCCTAGCCTTTGGCGTCTGCCCGCCACTTTTTGGCTACAGCTGAAAAGTTCTTGACTAATAATTTTAATCTGTCACTTTTCCGACAAAAATCAAGTTTGTGCTTATCTTCAGGTATGATGTTCTCAAGAAGTTGGGGATTGAAAGCCTCCCTCTTTCCAATACCCCCCTTTCATTCTTCTTTCTTTGCTGGCTCATTTACAAAGTGTACTTTTACTCGGAACTATCGTTCTAATCGTTTCAAGCTGAATGGTTTTTCTTTTTCCTAATCTCAAAGACCTACTACTCCCTTTCATCATTCTACCCACACTCACTAATACCTTGATAATACTTCTTTTTCCATTGTAAATATCTTGACAGAAGTCTACCCAGCTTTGATGCCTGAATAAACACAGAATAAATATATATTTTAAAAGTGTACCAAAGTCCCAAAATGGTGTTGAGTAGTTAAATATTTCCTTGTGTTGTTATTTTGGTCTTGTTAAAACCATAAATAAAGCAGTTTTTTTTCCAACTTGGGGGGTTGAACCTTCTTCCCCCCTTGGCTAGACCCTTTAGTTGGAAACTTAACACAGCCGTTGACCAGTTGACCGGCCGTGTGTTTAGCGGTGAGGCTGACCTTTGAGCCTGGCCTGGCGGGAGCTAGTAGCTACTTTGCAGTGTAAACCAATCATGACAATTTCATCGTAGTTCATGCTCTATTCTAGTTAAATACTCATACATTATATTATTGGTTTTTCATACTTATTTTTTTTAATATTACAACTTTTATTCAAAAATGAGTGTATCAAGTAAAAGAAAACGAACATATAACATTAATACTGACTGGGAAGAAGCGTATTGTTTTGTCAATTTTAAAGATAAATGTGTTTGCTTGTTGTGTGGAAGTAGTATTCCAGTGTCAAAAAAATATAATGTTGAACGCCACTTCCAGACTAATCACACCTCTTTTGAAACTAGCTATCCACTTAAATCTGAATTAAGAAAAAATAAATAAAATCAACTAAAATCAAACCTAACTGCCCAGCAGTTGGTTCTCACAAGACCCATGGTAAAACATAAAAATGCCACTATTGCTTCTTTCAAAATGTCTCACTTGCTCGCAAAGAAGAAAAAACCATTCCTAGATGGGGAGTTGTTAAAAGAGGCCTTTCTGACTGGAGCTGATTGCTTGTTTGAGGGGTTTTCTAATAAGCGTGAGATTATGTCAGCGATCCAAGACTTACAGCTATCAGATAACACCATTACAAGAAGAATACATGCAATTTCAACTGACATGCAAACTCAGCTAAAGAATGACTTGGAAATATGTGAATGGTTCTCATTACAATTTGACGAGTCAACAGATATAGCTGGCCAAGCACAGTTGGCAGTTATGGTAAGAATGGTATTTAATGATCTCACTACAAAAGAAGAGCTATTGAAAATATTGCCAATGAAAGGA
>CABFVX010003775.1:8272-52721 GCA_902151425.1 Timema shepardi | reverse complement strand
AAAAAAAAAAAAAAGGTTGGGGACCTCTGCCATAGAGTAAGAAATGAGCAAGTGCCTCAAAAAGTGTATGTTCCCTTCCCTTCAACCTCCTAAGGCAAGTGTCTCCAAACTACGGCCAGCGGGCCACTTCCGGCCCGCCACAAGTTCATATCCGGTCCGTTCCAAGATTTTATAAAAACCCTAATTAATGGTTTCTGTTCGTTATTTATTAACCACGCAGTTTATTGGACTTGTCCAGTTTCTGTTCAGACCAAGCCAGATTGTTGTCGGAATTGAAAACCCTAATTTTCAGTCACAGGCGCTATTACTTATACCGAAAAAAGAACGCCTTGACTGTGACGATTTTTAGGTAGTTCGTAGTCTCCCGTGTTTTAGGGGAAATGTTTGTACAGTAATGATCTATCTCTACCATTTCAAACTCAATAGTCAATATTTACCTATTTTATTGGTCAAAATTTAAAAACTAGGAATTTAATAGCAATGCTATAAGTATAAGATGTGTAACCCCTAATAAAATGTCAAAAGTTTAAACTGGAAGTTGAAATTTTAATAAGATTCTTGGGGACCCAATATCAATATTTTTACTTCCTCGCTAACTCACAGTTAGAGCAAGTATTGTGATCGTCAAAAAAAATTGAACACGCGATTTTGATTAATGATTATATTTAATGATCCCCGAATACGAAAAAAAGTTGTTTTCGTAATGCCGTCTGACTGTCCATCTGTCTGTCTGTACCTCGGGCTAGAGCCTAAACTATTTTACCGATTGGGCTAAAACTTGGTGTTTCATAGGATTGTCCCGAGGGTTTTTGGAAATAGATATCTAACCCTAAATTTAAGGGTAGTTTACTGATCATAATTAACAAGGCCATTTTCATCATTTCTCCGCAACTATTTGAGATATTAAATAGCTTATCATTGTAAAGTTGTAGTAGTATTAAATATAAAAATCCTTTATTTGAAATATATTTTTATAAAATTATTAGTTATTGAGTTAAAAAGAAATTTATATACTTTTTAATCCAGATCTTTGAAAATTAATTTGATTCTTAAGTTCTTTGGTGATAAAGATAATTCTCTTTTCTCAATTTTTCTGTAACAGTGTTCCTAGTTATTAATGCCATATAATTAGTAAGTTTCTATTATTTAATTTATGATCTTTGGTGAAGTGTTTCTAAGCAATGTATAGACTTATTATTTGGCTTCCCAAATCCTAAGAGTTTTTATTATTAAAGTCAGGAAATTAGATTTATTGTTATGCTGTTTGGTGGTCACATAATTATGTTTATACTCTCTTAATGTTTCTATAGAGAAGTGTATGCTATTTGATTTATGCTTTTAGGTTAAATGTAATTATGCTCTTTTAAATTTTTCTCGGCACATTTCAAAGATAAGTATTGTGATTGTTAAAATAAATTGAACTCAAAATTTTGATAAATTTTAACGTTTACCCACTGAAACTCAAAATTGGTTTTCACAATTCCGTATATTTATTTGTTTGTCTACAACTCAGATTAGAGCCGAAACTATTTTAATGATCAGACAAGGAAAGTTGAATAACTATTAGAAATAATATATTTTAATATGGGATTGTAACGTCTCTGTCCTACTTCTGACAAAAAAAAAGTGTAAGGTCACTAGTTTTATTGGGGTGCCCGGTAGCCAACCCTAATTACAACACTACCGGGGCACCGTAGGGACTTCCATGGTTAGGATGGACCTCGAGTGGTAAGGGTTGGGAGGGATGGTTCGTGGGAAGTGAGGCTTTAGAGATAGTCCAATAAGATATATTTATTAATCTACTCAGATGACTACACTACTACATGAGTAACTGGGTAGATTTCCTGTGATGATGATAGCGGACTTGAAACCCTTTGTATAGACCCACGATCGACCCTCCGGTGGGGTGAACCACCAGATCACATTTTATTCCGTCGTTTTGTCAGTCGTTGTTAGATACCGACCCACACGTACTTCGCATGGCTCCAAACACTCAACAACCTTATTCTCTCACAAAAACTTGCTGATCTCATTTTCCACCAGTCAGGAAGGTCTATCAGTCACACCGTGCTCTCTCGTCAACAGGATTCAATATATATGAGATATCTGCTATTCTCAGCAGGATGGCAACCCAATACTCTTGACTTCCAAGGAAATGTACAAGCTTGGTTTAACTTCTTTCCAGAATAATAGTTAAAATAATTATGCTCTTACATGATATATATTTTTATAAAACCAATAGTTTATATAAGCAAGCATTTGTATAAATATAAATAAATAAGTATAATATATATTATAGGGCATACTAATATATAAAACTAATTTCTGTATTGTTACCCACCTTGATGGCGTAGGTGGCTAACGCACTAGTTTCATGTTGAGTTTGACTCACGAGGACGGGGAGGTCAAGGTTCGAATTTCTGACGGGTGAATTTAAAGTGGTTTTCCTAGACCGGCTCCCAACCTCCCTCCTTGAAAATGCGGGTACACTTCCTCTAAGCTCAACCTTACCCATTCCTAATCTATTAGCGTAATTAGTACTTGAGCGTATAAACCGAAAGGGTCGTAAGACACTATGCTAAGTAAAAAAAAATCCTCCCTTCTGACAAATCTAATGTTATACAATTAGGAGATTCTAACTATAATATTATTGGACATAAATATATATATATATATATGTATTTTTAATTAATGAGCAACTATAGTTTGAAACCTATTCTGAAGTCTGGCGAGTCAACGACATACAACGATACTCAGATAGATATTATTTTTAGTAAGATGACAATAATCAGATTTGGAGTTTACGAAAGTTGCATTTCAGACCATAAACTAATTCACTGTGAATTTATAAATCAGTTTTCCAACTCTCTGCTTTATTATCTGGAAATACATAAATCTAGATTGTTTATGCTCTTAAAGTTAGAGGTCAAATCATCTGTCCTGTATTTAACTTTTACTACTCCCTACTAATTTGATTTTACCTTTATACACGCAACAACAAATAGTCAAAAAACTAGTATTCATAATAATTAATAATTTAACTTTCATATTCTTTCATTAGTTATTGATTCCTTAGATTTATTTTTACTTCCCTCCATTCATCTTTAGTAAATACAGTTTTCATAAATTGAAACATGCAAAGCAGATCCCAGTTTGCAAGATTTCAGCAAATGGTTCAAATTTCATTTATTAATTTCTTTTAAATGTGAAATTGTTTGAAATGCTCTTTGGTGGACAAAGATGGGCCTCTTTTCTCGATGTTTCTATATCAGTGTATATTATATTCATTTTCTTATGTGTAGCGTTTATGCTACAATGTCCATTATTCCGTTCAGAAATCTTACTAGTTTTTAGTACATGTATTTTTATTTTAAGATAAAAAAGAGGGAAATTTTGTTCGGTGTGCCGTACCATTTATTATTCTAACATTGAGTATTTGTGTGACGTTCTTAAAACAGTTTGCGGAACGAAATACTCACCGTAGATTAAAAAACAATGAAATAGATATAATTGCTTGGCATCTTACTAGTCTCTAACATTCTCTTGTTTTCATTAGTAGTGAAATATAAATAATCTAGTCTGGTGCGACTGTTATTCAGGACTCAACGGACCCTTTGTACCAGAAAATGTTCAAGTATATGACTGAGAATGGAGCTGAGGTGTTTGTTCAAAACAACACCGCTGGCAGAGATAAGGTGCTTAAAGAGAAATACGCGTACATCATGGAATCCACATCAATTGAGTATTTTACAGAGCGATACTGTGAGCTGAAACAAGTTAATGGACTTCTCGATAATAAGGGATACGGGATCGCCATGAAGAAAAGTGAGTGTATTGGGTGTTAATAGTGAACTCATAACAGCTTCCTGACCATAAATCAAATCCGTTGGTATTTGCATAATATGAATACTCTACACACTACATATTCATTATATTTACACTGGGGCTATATTGTATTCTAGGCACTATAATTTGAAATAAGTTTGAGGAACACTTTATGAATTTACTGGCTCATATCGTAATTACAGTACTAGTTTTGCATAAATAAAGTGATGCCTTTTAAAACAAAATTTCACCCTCGCTATCAATATCTGCATTACTCCTTATCATTTCGTTAAGCCTCGTGTTATCGCATTGTTCTTGATCAGCACCACAGCCGCACAACTCTGTACAGAGCAAAAGAGGTTTCTGAGATGTGCATTTGCATGGTAGAGCACAGCGTCCTTTCTTGCAAGAGCATTTAACTAGATCCACAACCTTATCTGGGGTACAAGGAATGCCACACATTATTGTTTCATATCTACGGTTTACTTTTATCCAGCCATAATCGGATGGTAATGGGAGGTTGGGGTGGGGCTTGACATCTCTCGACCATTCCATAAACTGGTAGTGGTATCTTCGAATAGCTGGGCGTAGTGAGGAATCTGTATGAGGCATGTTCTCTCCTTGAGACTGCTTCTGTGAATAGTACCGCCACCTGATATCAGAGAGGACTTGAAGTGGAACTTGTGGATTAGGTTTAAGATGAACAAAGCACACACATTTATCCAGGGCTCGAAATGTTTCTTCAGAAATGTCATCCATTTCTCCAAGATAAATTAGTGTCTCTAAGACATCGTCCGATGCATCCATGAATCGTTTTCAAAAATACATATTTGCCTTGCCACTGAAGGAACCTGTTATTTCTGCACCTGAGAGTTCATGAAGTATAAGAATTGCATCTGCTCTTTTGGCCCCTAGAGCCGTATAGATGTAATTTACATTGATTTCTCGTGTATTTTTACCATATGTAACTACGGCTGTGTCCTCAGGAAGCATTGCCATCTGCCGAATAGTTAGTACTAATACGTCTGTGTCAGATGAGAGAATTCTAATTTTTGTAGCTCCTCGACCTGCAGCCTGGATAGCATGAAGTAATAGTCTAGTATCAGCTTCCTCGTGCGTGCTTTGAAGTTAATCAGTGCTCAAGACATTTGAAAGTGTTTCTTGTCTAAAAGAAACTGTTAAATTTATCGTTTCATCAATCAGTGCTCGGTTGAGAAATTCTTTTAACTCGTCTTTTGTTTCTGTGTGA
The DNA here is from genome assembly GCA_902151425.1 of Timema shepardi. NCBI lineage: Eukaryota > Metazoa > Arthropoda > Insecta > Phasmatodea > Timematidae > Timema > Timema shepardi. The sequence goes on along the minus strand of CABFVX010003775.1, from coordinate 47,647 downwards.
GATAGAAGATTTTTGAGAGGAACTGCTTTCATTTTAGAGTTCCCCTCAATTCAATAACGAACTGGTTCCACTCCCATTTCACGTCTGTCTCTCAGTGGCTTATAGTGAATTATAAATGTAGGTATCAAAAACAATGTGCATCTAATCGAAATTGCTGTACTGGCTTAGGACACGCTTGATAAATTTTTTTGCTAGCTATGAAATAGTCATCAGCGTAGCTGGAGAGCTGAGAGTTTGAAATTCAGCCATCGCATCATCAATCGCAACACTAGTAACATCTTATTCGCTGATTTTGGAGGGAATTGTAGAAATGGTTTCTACTGGAATGATAGCCTCTAAAACTTGTATGAATCTACTCTTACCACTACAATTAATCAGGGATTCATCTGCACAAAACAATACTCTTGGCCCTACAGACAATTCGTATTTTCCAATAACATGCCTTAGATCCGTGCCAGCACTGATCTGCAGATCAGCAAACAGCGAGTGAACATATTTCAATCATCCTTTAATTCAATAATGCCCTTATTCGTACGCACTTCAACTTTTTTGAAAGACTTCAACAGATTTTTAGATTTAGACATGGCATAGTATCCCAATAATTTACACTCCCTTTTACAAGCCTTTCCCAGATCAAATCCAGATAATCTTTTGTTCCAGCAGTAGTCATTCTACAGCTATTACTGCTGATTGATTCTGAGTCTACATGCTTCGTGACTAAGTTTAGTAGATCTTTTCTTCCATACTGGAATGTTAATGCAAATTTTGTAAAGGAACGGAGAAAAGATTGGGCATTTCTGAGTTGTCGAGAAGAGATTGAGCAGGTCAGTTGGTGGTGTTGCCCCTTTTGTTTATGCTCAAAATTCACAGTGTCATGAACTTATTCCGAGATTTTTGCACAATATGGAGCTGTTAAGAAAAATCTGTTCAGTGTTTCAGGCTGCAGTGTTATTCCTACTATTCCACCTACAACCTTCAGCTTCTTATTATATTGTTCTAGAGCTTCATTCGCTTCCAAAGACCAAAAAGCAGATCCTGTTTTGTTAGGAGCCCACTGTCCTTATTTTAAATGTGCCCATGTTTTAAGATCTTCTCTATTGACCAGTTCCATTTCAGATAAATGTAATGCATTCACTTTGTGAAGTTATTTGAGTAGTTATTCATAGATCCCAATCACTGGTATGAACAGATCTAAAAATATATATCATGGACAAAACCATGTCCATATACTGAGTATCCATCGCAAATGTCGGTCTCAATGAACACATTTTCAATTTAAACTACTCCATTTCTTGATATATTTCTTGGGGGTCAAAAGACCTGCGCTTCTTTGCAGTAACTGTTGGCTAGTTGTTCCATTTAGAGCTATATAGTAAGGATGTCAAGGCAGACGGTAACTGAGACGAACAAAATTTAACATTAATACTCTATTAATATAGTATATTAATTTCACCTTATAGGGTTCGCAATGATTCCCCATTTTAAGCTAGGGGGACCATAGCTCCTCCATGATAGTTTTTCAGATGTTTGACATAGTCAGTTGGATTATACTCTGTTAACATTAACATTTTAAAATATCACACAACTTTATAACACAAAGTTCAAAAATGTATTTATTTTTACTTTGTAGGGGTCATTGCACCCCCATGGTAATTTGTTACATGTGTAACATATATATTCAGATTCTACTAAGTCTTACGAAAACTTTAAGTTATCACACAGTATTATATCAACAATTTTCGAAAATCAAATAATTAAACAATAAATTCAAATGAGGGGGCCGTAACCCCCACCCCAGTGCATTTCACAAATGTCTACCATTGATATTACTATAATACTAATTTTTATGAAAATTTTAAGGTATTACTTAATATTGTATCACAAAATTTCCCACGGAATTACAAAATCAAACTACTGATGTTGTAGTTTATTCTTTATTAAAATGGAATGACAACTATGGTTTTTAGTTAAATTTCGTAACAGATAAAAATAAGTGCTAGCATATTGATTTCTTAAAACCTTTGGCGATTTTTAATTAGGCAAAATACTGCTTGTTTGAATTCGATAATCGCACATATTTAATATTTGTATGTTAGCTCGTTCTGCTACTTGGATAATTAATTATAATACCTAAAGACTCTTGTACTCACATTAATTTTACAGTTAATGATAACGTTGAAATTAGGCTTAACTGTTAATTATTTTTATTCAGGTTATATCAGTAACAATACGGAAAATATACTAATATCGAATTTCATTCTAATTGTCGTTTCTAATTCCTTAAATAAAGAAAAAGATTTAAGAGATAATTTGTTATCTCTGATTGTTTCTTACATTATAGACTCTCCTTATCGCAATCTGATGACAACGGCTGTACTGAAACTTCAGGAGTCTGGGAAGATCACTGAGCTGAAAGACAAGTGGTGGAAGCAGGAGAGAGGAGGGGGGGCTTGCAAAGTAAGTATGATTTGTAGTTATATACGTCCTGGAAAACACTTTGTGCGGGTATGCAGCAAATTATATAAACGATATTATGGTCGTATTGTGAAAAGCCATGTTACAGTTTAAAAACTTAATAAAAATTATTAATTCATCGTATCAATAATGTTTGTATATTCACTCGCTTTCAGTTTATCCAGAAATGTTGTAGATAGGACTATATAAATGTGTGTACACTCCGTCTACCCCGAAACACAACAAGATAGCCTTGATTGGTTCCACTATGGTGCAGCCTATAAGATACAGTGAGAGTGCAATTAGACAAAGTACATTTTCAATGGCGAAGAATGAAATAAAAATATGCCTATAGCTTTTGTCTTTTTAGTACCACGTCTTACTACCCATTCGGTTTATACGCCTCTGTACTAATTAAGCTAATTATTTAAGGATATGAAGAAAGTCAAATTCAGAGGAAGTGTTCAAGTATTTCTGTGGAGGAAGAGTGGAAAACCATTCAGAAAAAACTACCCTTAGTACATCTGACCCGGGTCCAACCTCGATCTCCAAGTCATCGTCAGTCTGGTCTACTGCTAGAGTGACGCCTTAGACCACATAGCCACCGAATAGGGTGTATAGGTTGTTTAATTGGAGGTTCTTCGTTTAAAGATTAAGAATCAACGAGCAGTTGTTCAAACTAGGCAAACCTTTCTAAGTGAGAAGTACTTTCCACAATCATTGAGAAAGCTTGCAGAGAACATTCCACTTCTCATGTTAAATGTGATTTTCAAGTGTTTAAATAACAATATGTGATATTTAAAATTGTTCCGCTTTGGTTTACCTCGGGGTTTCTTGATGCTAGAACCAAGTTTAACTAAAATGAGACCCACTTCAGTGGTCACATGGTCTAACGCTTTACTCTCGCAGTAGAATAGACGGCCGGTTATGGGGACATCGAGTGTCAAATTTCGGTCGGGTGTACTGAAGGGGCTTTTTCATAATGGTTTCCCAATTACCTTCCTCACAAATGTGGATACACTTCCTCTAAATATAACCTTCTAGTCCCTAACACATTAGTGCAATTAGTTCGTGAGAGTACAACCCAAACGGATAGTAGGATGCGGTGATAAAAGAGAAAATTAAATAAAAAAATGATAATTTGGACATTGGATTTGTACACCAATAATAAACCACTGTGCCATTTTGGTTCATCTATTATCCCAGGTCGTCTCTATTATGTTCTTGTGTTGATTATGATTGTGCTAGAAAGTATCGGCTACTCGTGACTACCCGCGATAAGTCATGGTAACTCTTTTCTAACGTTATTAATAACAAGCCATTATATAGTAGGATTCGGCTGATTTGACGTTGGTTATTTCGAAAAATATTATAATTCGAACCCACAATGATTTCTCATGAAATTTCTATCCAAATAAATGGTAAAAAAATAACATTTAACTCGGATTTTTGTCGGAACTTTTTGGATAATTCGAAGCCTATCCATTCATAACTTTTCGAGCTTCTACTCATTTCAAACCCAACTTAACGATCTTTATTAATCCAATCCATATGTCGAAAACGTCAAATAAAGTTGTGGTTGGCCCATTAACACATCGTAAATGGAAAATCAGGGAATTATACACCCGCGGCAAGCAGGTTGCCTACTGTAGGGGATGTGTCAAATAGGTTTTCATCGATTTTGAAAGTCTGCAATTTTCATATGATCATTTTTCCAAGTATTTTTATTTTGTGTTTTAATTTTTCTTGTTTAATATGTATATATTATGGTATATATAGTATATAATATATATAATGTGTGTGTGTGTGTGTTGTATAGCAAAAATAAAATGTGTGGATATATGTGGCGTATTTTAAGGTCATTGGCTTATTATGTACCAGCTGCATAGGTACTCATGAAAATGGTTAATTTGAATTTTTGATAATTTGATTTTTTATATTCCTTGGATTTTTAATTGTAATAATGTATAGTGTGTTTAATTTATAGTACCTAATAATGGCTATAGTGATGTTTGTTGTTTTAAGGACAAAGGATCTAACAACACCCCCAACCCTTTGAACCTGGATAACGTGGGAGGGGTGTTCTTAGTTCTCGTGGTCGGAGTCACCATAGCCTGCTTCCTCACCTTCATAGAACTGATCTGGGAGGTCTTCCGAACATCCAGGAAGGAGAAGGTAGCCAATCTGACGTTACTTCTGGCTGGCTTGGGGTGGAAACAAACTTGAGCCAAATAACTATTGTTTTCTGTTTATAAGACACATTTTTGGGGCATAATAAATTAGATACCACTTCAATAAATGCATTTAGTTCAATTTACTACACATTCTAACCGCCTCCATGGTGTAGTGGTCAGTGCACCTGGCTATAAGTTTATGGACCCTGGGTTCGATACCCAGCTGGTAATTTGTATGTTTTTCCCTTAAGGGAAATGATCCCAACGGTCACCGAGGCTTAAATAGGCTTAAATTAGGTTAAGAATCACTCCGGCTCAACAACTCCTTTATAACAGTCATCACATCATCTAATTGCGGGTAAGACGTGTAGACAACCTCCTGTGGTGTACTCTTGGTAACGTTTTGTGACACCTGAGTTGCTAATAGTCTACATACAGGGCGACCAAACCTGGACGTTATGTCTCTCCCGGTCAAATGACCCACACGATAAAAAAAAAACTACACATAGTAACATCATACTCTTAGAATACATGTCATTGGCATCGCGCAGTTTGACCAATTATTTTTATCTTCATTTAAAAAGATGATTGTGAACGCCATAGTTCTTATGACAAACATCCAAACACATTTGAGGGTAGCAAATTAAACTAACTGTATATATTGAAGTATGTTGTCTAAAAATGCAAGAATATGGACTCGAACCCACGTCTACATTCATCAATTTAAGAAGCCGCAGTCGATTACCCAAGGGGATAAAATATATGTCAATATAATGTTTGATGAAGACGTCAGTATCACAAATAAACTTAATACTTTTTCTCTTTAGCAAAACGTCTTACTACCTGTTCAGGTTATACACATAATGTACTAAGTATGGTAATGAGATAGTTGTGAGAAAGGTTGAATTATAAAGGAAGTGTACCCGAATTTACTTAGAATAAAAGTAGAAAATCACTTTTGGAAAACCACCCTCACTACACCTGGCCGGGATTCAAATCCCGAACTACCTCTCACCAGAAGTATAATCTAACACGATAGTGACGCCTTAGACCATGTGGACACCGAAACAGATAATACTAAATTATATGGTATGGTGAAACGCACAGCCTTTCTCGCTCATTTATCTAAATGATATAACTCGTGAAATATGTGAAACAAAATAATAGACATTTTTATGGAAACATAAAGGAAAAAAACAAACAAATTAATTCTACCAAAAAACATACATGACACTGTTATAGCGTTGTAAGCTTTCGAATCTATGACAACAGAAAAACAGTTGCGCACAAATGGTCACCTAATTAATTATATTTGTGATTGATTTTTTCAACATGTGGCGAGATTGCTTGAATTCTGGCCCCCAACATTAAGTGTTCTCTAAAAGGCCTAGTTTTACCAAACAAAATGTTCATGTTCAGGCATATTTGATCAAAAACCGAACACAAGCGATTCGACAAGAAAATAATAGCGTTCAGCAATGTGGTGGGCCAATTTGATTTACATAGTGTACCATATTAGCACACGTGTTAAATATACACAAACTTGAGTTTCTAAAAGGATTATTCATTAACCATTATATTGTAATATTTAAAAATATAATTACTTTACATCATCATCATCATCAACTGTTTCCAGCCTGTGGGCTGATCTTCTTAGTAAAATTCCTCCATCTTCCTCCTTTATTTTATTCCATTCTTCTCCTATCACTTGAATAATTTCTGTTATCTGTTCCTCCCATCTCTTTCTTGGTATCACCTGTGGTCTTTTGCCCACATACGTTTCTCCATCATTTTCTTTGGCATCTTATCCTTCTATTATCCTCAATACATGCCCATACCATCTCAGCCTTGCTTCCTCTACTATCTCATGTACTGCCAAATCCTCAATACTTGCCCATACCATCTCAGCCTTGCTTCCTCTACTATCTCATGTACTGCCAAATCCTCAATACATGCCCATACCATCTCAGCCTTGCTTCCTATACTATTTAACGTACTCCAACATCCTCAATACATGCCCATACCATCTCAGCCTTGCTTCCTCTACTATCTCATGTACTGCCAAATCCTCAATACTTGCCCATACCATCTCAGCCTTGCTTCCTCTACTATCTCATGTACTGCCAAATCCTCAATACATGCCCATACCATCTCAGCCTTGCTTCCTATACTATTTAACGTACTCCAACATCCTCAATACATGCCCATACCATCTCAGTCTTGCTTCCTCTACTATCTCATGTACTCCAACATCCTCATTACATGTCCATACCATCTCAGTCTTGCTTCCTCTACTATCTCATGTACTCCAACATCCTCAATACATGCCCATACCATCTCAGCCTTGCTTCCTATACTATTTAACGTACTCCAACATCCTCAATACATGCCCATACCATCTCAGTCTTGCTTCCTCTACTATTTAACGTACTCCTACATCCTCAATACATGCCCATACCATCTCAGCCTTGCTTCCTATACTATTTAACGTACTCCAACATCCTCAATACATGCCCATACCATCTCAGTCTTGCTTCCTCTACTATCTCATGGACCCCAACTCTTCCCCGGAAAACTTCATTCCTAATCTTGTTCCTCCTCGTGACAGCTAGTATGCTCCTAACAAACTTCATGATATAATAGGATAAATCATTATACTACTTGTCAAATAAATATGAAAGTATTTATAGAGGAAGTTTAAGAATATAACCGATTAATGGCGGCGTTCGTGTCTGTTCCACAGGTGTCCTTTCGGTCCGAGTTGATCGCAGAGCTAAAGTTTGTGTCCAAGTGTCGTGGGTCGACCAAGCCCGTCCGAAGATACAAGAATGAAGACGAGGAGGAGGAGAGCGCCAAGAGTGAACACGGCAATAAGGACTTCATCCCCATCGGCTTCGAGTCCAACAAGTTTAGTTTCAAAGAGCCGCTCTCTTAAGTGGCTTTTAATGAGCCCCTTGTAGTTGCCGTGGTTGCAGTATCCAGGACTGGTGACTGAGACGCCATAAAGTTTCATCTTAATCCTTTTAGAAAATCGATGATAAAATAGCTGATACAGCTTTTGATATAATATGTTTTAAATGGTATATAATTGATTGCAAAGATAAACGCCAATCACGTTAAAAGTATTTACGAATGGACCATAACACTTTTAAAAATGTGTTAACAAAGTTCCTACATTTACTGAAAGGAAACACACACTTATACTATAGCCTGAGTGTGACGTATAAGAAAATATACAGTGCCTGTCATACGATTAAATTTGAAACAGTTTCTAATTTCGGATTAATCTTTAAGATGGTGCCATAATATTTTATTTTTTATAAAATATTTGTACAGTATATCATTTCATAAAATATTATTGATAGTTCATCAAATATCTTCTATAAACATAATTGTAAAATACGGGGTTCAATCCTTGGTCCCGGCACAGATTTATCTGATTAACGAACCCTTCCTTCACCTCTTACAAGACATTTTGTGAATGTGGGGGATTGCCAGGCCTCCCCCGTGGTTCGGATTCCACGTTAAACTGTAGGTCCTCCATTTCATCTCACAATCACCCTACCATTACACATTAGGTAAGTGCGTATAACCCGAACGAGTAGTAAGACGCGGTGCTAATAATAATAATTCCAAAATAAATACGGCAGTGTAATACCATCCCAGACCATAAATGTTCTTAATTTAACAACTAATATAAATAGTAAAGTAATGGGCCGAACGCTTTAGCATCAAGCAAAGTATTCTTGTAAAACTTCCCGTTTTGCACAAATGTGTATTTTGTAATTGGTATGAAATTGAATCTATGAACATTACATGCCTAAAAACGTAACAAATACTTTTTAAATTAGATTTTTACAATCGAATTGTTTAAATTCCATAATATATTAGGGAGGGGGGGGGGGGGGATTTTTCTTCACTTACGATCCGTGGCAAAAAACCTCAACTACACTGATGAAATAAGAAAGGTGGGTTTTTAAAGGAAATGTACTAGAATAATTGGAGTGAAGAAATAGTGGTAAATATTACTACTGGCAGACCCGACCGGGAGTTGAACCCCAAATTCTCTGTCATGGTAAAACCAGACTAAAGTAGCCCAACACTTAGTCCGCGTGCCTAATTATGGTAATATGGGGAAGTAAAGTAAGAATAAATGCATTATCATTCATGAATACGGATAAAGATATACACCAAGCGAAACAAGATATGATTTTGTTTCTGCCTCACGTATTACTACCCGCTCGGTCTATACGACTATATGATTTCATCACAAACCTTTAGGTCTAAGTTAGATAAGGGAAACTTTCTTCTAATACCGACATTGATCCGACAAATCTTGTTGGCGTCAGCCCTCAAACGAGCTGCGCCGGCTGAGTGGCCACCATATTTTGGCAAATATAATACCAACATTTGTAAGTAGAAGGTGTCATGTGTTCAGAACAACGAACTTTCAGTCGTGAATCTCAGTTTTATAAACAGGAACTGTAACTTCTTTATCCCTCACGAGGCTGAGTTTCACCCAATTTTAGCTCCACTGATTCACAGAGGAATTCTGTAGGTACCGGGGATTGAACCCAGAACCTGTTTAACCTTAGCCAGGAACTCTTATCACAAAACCACATATATCACTGGGGATTGAACCCAAAACCTGTGGATCTGTAGCCAGGAACTCTTATCACTAAACCACAGATATCACTGGGGATTGAACCCAGAACCTGTGGATCTGTAGCCAGGAACTCTTATCACTAGACCACAGATATCACTGGGGATCTAACCCAGGACATGTGGATCTAACCCAGAACCTGTGGATCTGTAGCGAGGAACTCTTCTCACTAGATCACAGAGGCAGTCATTGCTTCTAAACCTTACCTATTTGTAATATATACTGATCAGAGTAAATCAATGCCGATATCGAAGTGAATGAACCAAACAACAAATAAGTGAGATTTTTCTAGAATTCACATTGTCAAACTAGATTAAAACATTTGTGCCAGATTTTATCGGGTGATTTTTAACTTCAACTGATACTCTTTTGGTGCTTGTTTTACAGCCATATACTATTCACACAGTCGTATTTTTGTAGAAATAGTTTTAATCGTGTGTGTAGACGTATTGTATTTTGTATGAGGTATTCCAATGTAGTGTTTCATTTTCTATTAACTTTGTCGAGGATACTATACTTTATATTTTTTAGAATTTAGAAGTGTTTGTCGATGTGGTTTTATGTAATAAATTGTATTTTAGACATAATGAAATAATTAAAGAGTAACATGCATATTGATTATATTATTTCGTTGGCATGCGAAAGGTGAAAGTTTAAATTACATATAATTTAGTAGAAATTCTTTGTGGACCTGTGTTAACCATGAATAAATAGTAAATATGGCTACTATCACAAAATTATATTATTTTCTTTTACTACCGTATCATACATTTTCAGGCTATATGCTAATAAATCTCGTACATAAATACAAAAATTACCAACTTTCATAGTAAATTATTTTATTTATTTTTATTTTATTTTGTTTACTGGTGCGTATACACTTTAAGAATTTTATTCTTTATTTTGAACAGAATATTTAATGAATATCCAAAATAAGAATTACTTTTAAAGCAAACGCAAAAATGTGGGAAGATCTATATTTTCAGATAATTGTAGCTGTTTGATAGACATTACATATTTTATTTTATAATTTATTTATTTTTTCAAACTTTCCTTTCCATTCTCTCACTGTTTTCTTGAACCACTTTTTATAATCTATTCGGCTAGTCTGCATGTCTACACTATTGGGGTATGGATACGGGAAGTTTATTTTAAAGAAAATAGACCCACATTTGCCTGAAAAGATAGTGGAAACCCATTAATGAAAAAGGACCTTTATTAAGCCTGACCGGGACTCGATGTTCTGTTTGATGATTCAGATCTCATTATCGGCAATTCAGTCTATTGCAATATTTACGTCTTGAACAATGGGATGACTTGGGTCTATCACCAGCTAGTTGGAAGTCTAGGAACTATCTTTAACATCAGAATGGCATGTAGTGTGGGAATGTTAAGTTGGAATTGTCAAAACTATGTCTGTCCACCCCCCTCCCCTCCTTGGTCCCCATTTGACCAATCATGTATAGATTATTTTATAAATATCTCACATGATAATGTGTGTTCGTTGATACCTGTCTAACTATTATTATTATTATTATCACCGCGTCTTACTACCCGTTCGGGTTATACGCACATACGCTAATGTGTAATGGTGGAGGGATTTTGAGATGAAATGGAGGACCTACAGTTTAGCTTGGGATCCGAACCACGATGGAGGCCTGTCATGATACCTGTCTAGTGACTGTTCTACTAAGTGATAGGAAACTCTCAGGTATCTGCCTATGCTGGCAACAAGCCACGCTACGCCAGTGCGTTCACCTCTTCCAGATCAATCACACGGTCACCAAAGGGAGATTATGGAATGTTCTTAGAGAGTATGGTGTGGGTGCATGGTTAATAAACGATATAAAAGCGGTGTAAGATGGAAATAAAGCGGGTGTTAAGGTGTATGTAGTTTTTAGAGAATGGTTTGCAACTGAACAGGGTGTTAGACAAGCTACAGTAGCCCCATGGCTTCTTTGGTGCTGACTGACAGCTTTGAAACGTTACCAGACCAAATTATGTATACCTACGCCTGACCAAATGATCTGTAAATCATGTGTTTAGCAGCTATCACTTCTGACGGTCAAACTTTAAGTATACACCTAAATGTAGACTGTCAGAAGTCAGCTGTGATCTGTCAGTCAGCACCAAAGAAGTCATGGGGCTACTGTAGTGTTATTTCTCCTAGGTTGTTTAATGTAATCATAGATAAATGTATGTGAGGACGTGGTTGGTGTAAAAATGGACAATGTGAGTGGGAGAGTGCTGTTGTATACATATGATGACGTGTCAATGGCTGAGAATGAAATCTACTTTCAAATGCATTACATTGTTTGAATGTCGCTACATACAGAACGGATCTTCCTATCAATGTTTTCAAAATTAAGGTAATAGTTATTGACAAGGACTGATCAGGAAATGATTGTCAAATAAGTATAAATGGAAAAGAGTTAGAACAAATTAATGATTTGGTCTATCGGGGCAGATTTTTTTGTAAAATTTGTAGGATAGAGGATGAAATTACCAGATGGGTTAATGTAACTAAGAGAGTAGTTAGATTTATGTGGACTATTGCAAAGATTAAAGTAGTATCGAAAGAGGCAGAGATGACAGTATGTGTAAAACTGTGTTAACGCCAACATTGTGTTATTGATGTGAAGCGAGGGTTTGTCAGGAGAAACACAAGAGCAAGGGGAAAGCGGTTGGAATGAGATATCTATGAAATGTATGTGGACAAACTTTTATGGACAGTCAGTAATGAATGGTTGATGAAGGAGTGCGGTTTGAAAAAGAATCCAAAAGGTCAATGTGAAATAAGTGTATTACGTTGGTTTGACGTTTTTGAGAGGATTAATGTGGAACGAGTGATGAAGCAAATATATGAAGGTAGAGTGTGTGGATCTAAAGGAATGGGTAGGACATGTAAGACCTGGCTAAATGTTGTTGATGGCTGTGTGAAAAAGATAAACGTCCATAGTCTTAAGACTAAAAGAGCCTGTATGACTCGGTGTATGGATGTTGTTGAAGCAAGGAGAGTATGCAAGGATAGGGAAGTGTGGAGAAAGTTAGTGAGGATGGATTCAATCCAGAGTTGTTGTTTTTAGAGCTTCATACATAGTTTCTTGCCTACCTCATAAGGTAACGGTGTAATAAAGCATGTCTGTAGGTCACGTAGTCCCCATCTGTCACTTTTGATAGTATTATTACCTTTATAAATCTAATAATGTTAATGATATGGTAAAATGTTATCGATTTTAGCCGGAGATAAAGGGTTTTAATTTTTATAAATGACCCTCATGGTTGAAATTGGACTGTATTAATATATTACATTACTTTAGGCACCTTTCAAGCGTGTAACTAGATTTCATATGCTATACAATACACTTTGTTTTGGCACTGTGTCATAGCACCCGACTAGACTACCTGCATATTTACACAAAAGAGCTAGTGACGAAGAAGCTACAATTGGCACAAAATGTGTCTACATTTGCTTAGAGTAGTTGCTCTTAAGAAAAACCACCCTAAGTACATTCAGTCGAGATTCTAGTCCTGACCTCTCTGTCACCGGAAATCTAGACAAGACAATCTTGACGATTAGTCCACGAGCCCATCGGTGCGGATCAATCCATCTTCGCACCTTTGAGACACGGGGTGAGGAAATCAACGAGACGATCAGTGAGCGTCGGGATGGTTTCTGTGTCGACGTCACGAGAAGGGCGGTGCGCTGCGTCGTGGGAACAATCCTAGGAATGTCGGTGCAGCATAAAGAGACAGACGGGCGGGCACATGGGGGAGAGCGTCTGCTCGAGTCAGTTGCGCGCAGACCTCTGACAGACTGGCCGAACACCATCGACTAAAGCACGTGAGTACAAAACCACGACGATTCGTCAGAGCTGGCGTTATAAACAGTATCAACAAATTTGGATATGTTATTATTAACCCTGTGCGAATCCATAATTTTCAACTTCGAATCAAATCCGAATCTTGGCTAACTTAGTCGAATCCTAATCGAATCTAATACCTAGAAAAAATTAGGAGTCAAATCTGTATCGAATATTATACTAAATCAATTCTATCGAATCGAATCCTAGTCGATTCCCATGTTTAAAAACAATTGGATCAAATATTTTCTTTTAAAAATAGGTGTTCACTGTCACAAACAATGTATTATTATTATTATTATTAGCACCGCGTCTTAATACCCGTTCGGGTTATACGCTCTTACGCTAATGTGTTATATGGTAGGGTGATTGTGAGATGAAATGGAGGACCTACAGTTTAACGTGGAATCCAAACCACGGTGGAGGCCTGGAATTCCACACATTCACAAGATGTCTTGTCAGAGGTGAAGGAAGGGTTTGGTAATCAGATAAATCTGTGCCGGGACCGAGGATTGAACCCCGGCTGCCAGCATAGAAGTCTGACGTCTTACCCCTAGACCGCCAGGTAACCCACAAGCAATGTAATATACTGCCAATGGCAGGGAGATTGGGGTTCCAATCCCAGTCGTGTGTACTGAGGGTGGTTTTCCTAAATGTTATACTACCCTCCCTTCACGCGAATTTGGGTACACTTTCTATAAATTCAACCTGCCTCTCCCCAAACAAATTAGCATAATTAGTAGGCCTATGCGCGTATAGCCCGAATGGGTATCAAGACTTGCTAAAAACACTATATATATATATATATATATATATATATATATATATATATATATACACACACACAATAGGTGAACCAATGATAGCCAATCACGGGAGACAAATTCAAATGTTTAGAATAGTGCGTCAATGTTCCTACTTACCTACAGCCAGATTTTCTTGCGGCCAGCCAAATGAAAGGCCTTGTAGGGTTCTGGTAGTAAAAAAGGCCTTCCAGAAGATTTGGTAGGAAAATCGGGCTATAGCTATCAAGGTTCAAACAATGTTCATGTCCCGTCAGGTAACTTAACTATACTGGTTAAACTGAGAGACGAAGGGGTCCGTGGTTCAAAACCCGTTGGGCCCACCCCGTAGCCTATGTACTAAATGCGCTGACTTGCCAAGGTCTAATGGTACATGTTTTGAATATTATTTTATCATCTGTTTAGAGGATGTTAATTGAACCAAAAGTATCTGGGACATAAGTGGGTCTAGTACAATCACGTCTACCTTCACATACATACCTCCTCTCATTTCTGTAATCCTGTTCCTTTTATACAAGTGTAACATTTCTCCTTAGCATAAAACACAAGCGTTTAGTTGACCATCAACCATAGTTCCTGTCCACGTGTTCAACCTTCTTCTGAATAGGATAGAGCCTAAATAATTTGAGGCCAAGCTCGAAGTTCGGTGACCTACATTAATATGAGGAAGAATCAGTAATGTACCGGTGAGATGGACAGTCTTTAGGAGCTATCAGAAACAAATCCACGGCGACCCGTGGTCAGATTTTTGTGTGGTCGAATCGTACAAGTTGTTTGCTTAAGGGTCCCAATAATATACCAAATATTAATACTTGGGTCAGATTATGTTCCGCTCTTCACAACGTCATGTCTTGGAATGTTGTCAGGGTAAGTAAAACTTGTTAAACTGTACCTTTGATATATTCTCCCCCCCTTTAAGTCTTCAGTTTACCAATCATATACATACTCTCTGCTCCTCACACCTTTCGTGGGAATGTATTTTTGTTTATGGCCTACTAGTATAAACAGTATACTAGTATACAGGTATAAATAGTTGAGGTATAATAACTATGTTTAACTGAATGTCGTCAACTAAATCCACCGCGATCCCACACATTTGAATAGACTGATCAACAATAGATGAATTATGTGCCGTGATTTAAATGCTTTTAAGGCTGTTTTTTCTTAGCCTTACGGCTGATTTCATAGTCAAATTTAGTACGCCTCAAGTGCGGCGTTACACTAACTACATGATGACACCTACCTAAACTCGAATGGAATGGGCCAGTTTCGCATATAAAACTGGCCCATTCCATTCCGGTCTAGGCAGGTGTCGTTCTCTAATTAGTGTAGCACCGCACCTAAGGTATACTAGTTATTACTATGGAACTACTAACCCTTATGGTGGTATGCAAGAAGTGTGAGTGGATGCTTAGTGACCCGTTAGTGTCGTTCCGATAGCACTCACGGTCCACCTTCCATCCTATAGTGATACAATCAAAGCAACGTCAATAAGGTTTCACTCATGCTGAGTTTCCAGCTAAATTTTAACAGACAATCTAATAAGGGTTGACTCAAGTTCAAAACTAGATTAATAAAAATATCAAAGTTTATAGAGCAAGGATGTTTTGATACATCGACTTTAAAGAGTACTTGCAACTTGAGTTACTTTTCTGTTTTCATAAAAAAAACATATTTGACAATTAAAAAAGTTAATTGATAAACTTTTGCGTATAAATACGTCAAGTTATGTGATATGCTACTTTAAATTTTTATCAATATATATAAAGTAAAACAAATAAAATTGTAAAACATAAAACTATTTGATAAAACCCACTATTAAATAAATATATTTACATGTGAGTTTGTTTAGGTTCCTCTACATGATCCTCTGGGAAGAATGAAAGTGCATTCTCCCCCTCAAATGGATTGCGCCTCGTTAGCAGTAATATCTTTTGGCATCGATTCAAGTGTTGCTATATCAACAAATATGCTAACACTTTTTTTCCCCAACAAAGTGACAGGCAAGCTCATTGACACTTATGAGTTCTATTTCAACTGTCCCGGGTTTGATTAGAAAAAAGTTATATCTGTCAAACTGTGTCTCTGTGCTGCAGTTTCCACTAATCCACGAATAAGAGGGCCTCGCAAACTGTTAAAATAATACAAAATAAATCTCTTTTAGCTCTATAGATTGCAGTCAGTGTACAATCATAAAAAAAAAGTTAAAACCTACCTAAACAATATTTGTCTATTTCTGACAAAATATTACTTACTTATGGCACGTGAGGAAAACCAATAAATTATGTAGTATTCAAATCTTAAACAACATTCATAGCTCAGAAAGATTAGTGGGTCTACATGTAAATGTAAAAAATTACTTCATTAATTAGTAATTCTCACCACCAGAGTTTCCTGTACATACGACGGTGGTGTAGACACAGTAACTTGTACAGTATGTCTTTTTTTTTCCTTACTACATGTTTCTTCAAAATTGAGAAAGAACATAATATATATATATATTAATTTTTTGTTCCGAACAAATTTAATTTGCTGTAATAATAATATTTGCTTATTTAAAAAAATAACTTTACCATTGAGATTTTAACAGTAAATTTATTATAAAAACCCATAATGTCTAAATGTTGAAAAGAAAAATATTTGTTTAGTGTAAGGTCGTCTAATTAACTAATTATCGTCCCGGGACCTCCACAGCTCTAAATCTGTATCCACACCCAAGTAAGCTTATGGGCTGGAAGGTTGAGGGAGTGTATGTGAGTGTATGTGTGAGTTTGCATGTGAAAACCTAACCAAGCAACATTTAATACAACCAGTAGACTATTTATTCAGTTATTACATACACATTAAACATCACACTATCAACAATTCATGAATCAGTGGTGTTTTTTGTCTGTCATGCAACAAACTATTCTTCTGGGCTATCAGAACTTCAGAAGGTATAATTTAGATTAAATAATCCTGAACTTTAACAGAGGATGAATATCACCCTACTTGGGAGAAAACATCTTCAGTACACGTTTTCGGAAATCTATACACCGGGTAGTGAAATCAAATGTATGTCAATAGATAGCCCCCCTGTCGGTTTGGCCCAATTTGGGACGGTCTGGTTAAGCTCTGGAGAAGATAAGAGCAGGTGTTATATCTATTACACATGACTTGTACTTGACAGGCAAAGAGTGGTTTTGTATGTAAATATGTGTGTAGAAATTATAACTTAGTGAAACGCGATCTCTTACCTTACATGAAGAAAAATATAAAGTAGGGTGTTCGAAACAATGTGCTTAGGTAGATATATAGTCCAAAAAGATATTAGACTACTGGGGAGTGTAAGATATTACATAATGATGAGTTACATACCCTGTAGTCATCACAACACATTGATTGGATAATAAAGTCTTGTAGATTACGGTGTGCAGGACAGGAAGCTTGAATGGGAGAATCTAGAACCATGTTCAGGGTACCGACTGGCAAACATAATGGTAAGAGACCACTGGGAAGACCTGGACGCAGATGGGAGGATAACATTAGAATGGACCTGAAAGAGATAGGATGTAATGAGGTGACTGGATATAACTAGCTCAAGATAGGGGGATAGGGAGTAATGAGGTGGACTGGGTAGAACTAGCTCAAGATAGAGATAAGGTGTAATGAGGTGGACCAGATATAACCAATAGCTAATGTTAAAATAGTTTTAAAGGCGGTTTGGTGTTCGGTTAATGGTCGGATGGAGGTATCCCAGGATAGAGTTGAATGATGAACTAACGTCCTGGGGGAAATACCTTTATTGAGTTCTTTAAGGTGGGGATATAAGTGACGCGAGGAACGGTTTTTTGCAGTTTTTATATCAAAACAATTTGTTAGTCAAAATAAATATAATATCACTTCAGTACAAACATCGAGTTGAACTTTATTCAAATGTTGACAATATTTGTTGAATATCTGTGGAGAGTGTCCTAGAATTTAATGATAACTTTTTCTCTTCATATAAAAAGTTAATTCATCTATGGCTATTATGTTTATGATAGATATTCAATAATTGTTAATATTAACTAAAGAAGAAAATTATATTATATGTTTGTATTCAAGTAATATTTTATCTATTCTGGTCACAAAGATTTGCTTTAAAAACCACGAAAACCTGCCTTTTTTTGCGCTCTCTAAATCTTCATGTTAAGGCTAAAGGGTGTGTTAGATTTCTGGTAGTTAATAAGTATTTAGAACATCTACCCACATGTACATGAAGGTAAAATGAAAATACCCACCATAAAAACACTTTAGTGCAGCCGGATGGATTTATAACCCTCTTATATCCATAACTCTAAAACCAAACTAAACACAAACACACTATTGTCTATGAGACTAACCACGAAGTCTAAAACTCAGTAGCGGATTTAGGTTTGAGGACGCCCTAGGCCCGAGACGATATGGCGCCCTTTTTTTTTGTAACAGTATATATATATAAAAATGTGTGTGTGTATAAAATAATGAAAATAATAATAATAATAAGAAATCCAATTCAGGTATAAATTAAACATTTTTTTAACATAACAATTAAATATAGAATTAATAATAAATTGCTTTAATTAAAATATAAATTATTTTTATCTGATTAATCATATAATAAATTTTTTTCTTGCTTTCATCCGTGTGAAAATATCAATGACCTCCTCATACTAAATTTCTTGAACCAATTGTGCTTCAATGGTTAGTAATGCAAGTGCATTTAGTCTATCTTGTGTCATACTTTGCACGCAAATAACTTTTCACTCTTTTCAGAGTGGAAAATGATCTTTCTCCAGAACTCAATCGATTTTTAATTTTAGTCATCTTAACAATTTTGGCGCCCCTCAAAATTTGCTGCCCTAGGCCCGGGCCTCACGGGCCTAAGCCTAAATTCGCTACTGCTAAAACTATTATTAATAGGTCTCAAGGGCGATGATTAGGGAACCTACCCGCTTCAGTGGCTGAATGGTCCAAGGCGTCACTTGTGTTAGATTGGCACATTGAGGGTGGGGACATCTTGGTTTAAATCCTGGTCGGCTCTACTAATGGTGTTTTCCCTCTAATTGTTTCTCATTCTTCTTCCGTGAAAATATGGGTAGATTAGCTATAAAATGCTCTCTTCCTCATCGTTACCTCATTAGAGTAGTATGTATAACCTGATTAGAGGGTAGTAGCACGCGGTGATAAAAGAAATAATGGGCCACATTGTTGATAAAATACAACACCAAACTCCACGAAGTGAGTGCGCGAGCCAAGCTCTGTCGATTTGGGGGAGTAGTTCCCGGATTGACAGAAGTAACTCCACGGTCGGGAGTCGCTCTGGTGACCCCCCGTGTAGATAGTGCAGGGAGCAGGAGCGATGCCAAGATTCCTCTCCATCTATAAATACCATCCCGGTCTCTGTCCTGTCCAGTGGCTTCTTCCAACCGACACACACGTCAACTGCTTTCATTAGCACATGGTCTTCTGACGTGAAGGGCTGGTTTACAAGTTGTTACACTGGCCATTCCCAAGTACACAGTAACTATAGAGAGGGAGGTTTGAATGTAGTTATCAGGCAAGGAGAGCTGGTTTACAAATGTTACACTGGCCATTCCCAAGTACACAGTAACTATAGAGAGGGAGGTTTGAATGTAGTTATCAGGCAAGGAGATACAGCTTACAACTAACTGACAGTAGTCAAGGGTAACACCCACTTTGAGGAAATTATCCTTTTTCTGAGTTATTAATGATAGGAATGGCAGTTCTGGATTTTCAAATCATCTAAAACAATTATAAAATATCTCAAAATTGTTTGTTACGCACCTATTCATAAGTTCATATTTGTTATAAAAGGGTTTGATGAATGTTTTTAGTCATTTACTGTCACCCAAAAAATTGTTATCTATTTCGAGATTATTTAAAACGTCCAAGATTGTTTTTATTATACAATTTTTAGTTCTAAGTTTCATAGTGGTATTTGTACATTTTTACTAATTTCGATACCACTTTTACGAGGAAAATATCTTGAAATATAAAATTACTTTTTAAATAATGCACGTCTGAAACTCATCTAAGACCACTTCAGTGGTTAAATGGCCAGACTCTAAGCCAAGGGTCTCCAAAAATATTCAGCTGAAGGTAGTATATTGAAAAAGCTAGGTGGGCGGGATCAAAATTGACACACACATGATTATCTATACATATAATAAACAGTTTATAGCCAAGGCTAAACATAAATAAATGTATGTTTAGTTTCTCAAGAGAATAATGGAAAACAAACAAATTAAATAAATATACGCAGCGAAAATCTATAGGCTTATAAATAAAATGAAGCTTTTGTTTGTCTATCTCACATGATCATGACGAGATATATATATCAGACGCAGAGGTCTGAAATTTTAAAATTAGTGCCCTTGTTTACAAACATATTCACCACGAAGCCTGAATTTTAAAATTTGGATTAGATTTTTTTAAATTAATGGAAAACTGGTTTGGAAAAAATTAAAAAGTGAAGATTTTTTTTCTGTCTGTTTGAGCTAAAGAAAATCTGTGCCCGGGATAACGCAGAGTGCTTCTTCTAGTTGATAAATAAATGTAACTTTCTTTCGTTTGTAAACAATGAAACATATTGTGTTCTATATTATGTATGTATACAGGTGTTTCTAAACTCTCTTGCCAAAATTAAATCACAGCATCTGCTGGTGGAACGAAAGAGAAGTTGATGTTAGACGCAACGGCAAATATCTTAATAGTTAAAGGAGTCAATATTTTACATATTATTTATTTATGAATTATAATATCAATGAGGGCTTATTCGAACCGTCATATTATAGCACTCTAAATATGAATTAACTTAATATTATACTAAGTTTATTTAACTATCTATGGTAGAATAGTAAATATGTTTTTATTTCATATTTAAATAATTTTTTAACTTTTATGAAATTTAATGCGTTCATGTGAGTTTAACTTACGAATTTTGTATTGTATATAGTTAAGGGCTCGTTATAATGTTAATATTTAGTAATGTTTAATATTATGTGGGAATATTTGATATATGGTCGTTCTTATGAAGGTATCTAAATTAGTTTAATAAATTATTTTTGAGGTTTTAAAATAGTAAACCTACCATTCCTGACGCTAAAATGATTTTACAAATGTTGAGTGTCATATATTATGTTGTGTCCCATTTAGTTGTAATAACGTTTTGTTTGGAAAATACTTGTTCATATACCGTAGTATAGTTTTGAAAATAATTGTATACTAACGTGAAAATGATTATGGCCGTTTTTCATTCGCGTTTTTTCAGGCCACGTCAAAATGGATGAAAACTGTCCATGAAAGATGAGGAAGTTTATGTTTATTCTCTTGTTGGGGTCTTTATGGGTTTTGAATCTGGCCCTTCCCCGTGAGATCCAAATAGGTGAGAAAAACAGCAGTTACAGCATTTAAAGAAGACTATTTTCAATTAGTATGTTTAAAACCATGGTTTTTAATGGATTAATTTAATGAGGAAAGTTGATGGAGGAGGCTGTATGTAGCCGAATGAATATGGAGAGGGGATTGGAAAACACACCACTAGATCGTATATAAAAAGCCAGACCCAGTTTACCTGGTTGGGATTCGAACCTAGACCTCCATACATAGCTCAAGATAGGTATAAGGTGTAATAAGGTGGACTGAATAGAACCAGCTTTAGATAGGTATAGGGTGTAATAAGGTGGACTGGATAGAACCAGCTTTAGATAGGTATAGGATGTAATAAGGTGGACTGGATAGAACTTGCTCAAGATAGGTATAGGATGTAATAAGGTGGACTGGATAGAACTAGCTCTAGATAGATATAGGGTGTAATAAGGTGGACTGGATAGAACCAGCTTTAGATAGGTATAGGGTGTAATGAGGTGGACTGGATAGAACTAGCTCCAGATAAGAATTAGTGGTATACTTTGGTAAGTGCACAAATAACTTCTAAGTTTATAATGTCATGGAGTAAGTAAGTATGTATTCATATTAAGGCAAACCATAATCCAATTTAATGTTTTTGAAGTTCATTCACTATAAGTATGATGGTAGACAAGAAAAAATAAAAAATAATGTGAAACTAAACTGCACTTAAAAAATAATTCTTTACTAATTGTATAGTATGTGAAGCAGCCCTGAGCTATTAAATTGTATATTTAAAATTATAAAACCAATTTTATATAAAAAATCATAAAATAAGAAATGTTATTAATATATAACAACACCTCGATCATTTTCAACATTCTTAAAATACATTACTTCTATCGTCATAGTTAAATACGATGAGTTGCCTAGATAAATTTAATATGCGTAAATGTAAATAATTGATTTTTTTTAAATATGTACGCTTTTCACAGGGATTCTACTGTCTAATATATGAGTTGGCGATGAGGGTGATAGCTTATAGAAAGTGTACCCGCATTTTGCTGAAGTAGTTATGGGAAAAAATTGTTTGTGGGAAACTTTCCCCAGTGTATCCAGCTGGGATTCAAACCCTTAGTTTAAAATCAACATTAAAAATGTTCGTTAAAACTTCATATATAACGTGGACACAATTATTTTGGGTGGATTATTATTATTACTATGTTACAAGTCTTTAATAAATGCATTAAATATAGGTTGGATAATTGTGGTTAACATTTCGAATGAAATATATGTTGAGATGATTTAACTTGATCTTCTATAATAATTGAATAAACTGGCTAAAATATATCATTTATTAAGGTGGGAGTGTGGGAAACACAAGCTAAGATCAATATTTTTGCAGTTTTAATATAAACAAAATTGGTAAAAAGAAATCAAATAGTTCTCCAAATAATTTTCTCCATATAATGATCACAACAGGTGTTGAATATCTGTGAAGGGTGTCCTGGGATCTAATGACCATTTTTTATCTTCATTTAAAAAGTTTATCATCTAATGACTTAATGCTCACAACAAATATTCAACAACTGTTGGTATCATCATGTGAAGAAAATTATACTTTATTTTTGCACTGGAGTATTATTAGATTTATTTTGCCAAAAAGGTTTTCATATAATTAAAATTGAAAAATGACACCTGAACACGTAAATCGAACCCGGGACCTTTGGATTAATACGTCGATGTTCTCACCACTGAGCTATCCAGGAGTAGTCCCATGCTCAGGGTCATTCTTCACTCATATTTTTAAGGCATATTCTATGATGCAATATGAATATGATATCTAGATGGAAGCAGAAATGATAACTTTGGCTATTTGATTCTCAAAAAAGTTTGCTATACACATATTTTTTTTAATCACTGGCCTTTTCTCTTGTTCCCCGCACTCCCACCTTAACTATAATAATTTAAATACATAAGCAAATGAATGTATTATAAGACGTTATAAACAAACAACTGAATTTGACAATAAATCAAAACAATCAAAACTTTGTTTGGGATTCAGAAAGCTATAATATAAACCATTAATGCTTCAACATATCTCTCTAGAATTTGAAACTACAATGTTTCTTTGAACAAGAATAAATTGTTTACATTTTACAACTTGATAAAAAAAATATCTAAGACGAATATTTTAAATTAGATTAATTTAGAATTGACTCACGTAGTTGTGGATGATTTATTTTTGAAATTTTGAGTAAGCATGCCTAAATAATAATTTTATGCAAATATAGTATATATGTGAATAATAGTTAACTTAAGTTTTTTTAGTGAGTATGTTTTAACAGAAGTATATCGATGGTTGATTACAAAGAGAAGGAAGTGGGTTAAGTGATTAGCAGATACTAGCCTGAGAGAAAATTTAGAACTCTTAAATGCATACGACTCATATCTTTTATTCCCCTATAGGCATTTATTAATCATAAATTGTGTTCACCTCTAGTGCTCATGAATCTGTACCCCCTAACCCCCATCCCTCTCCCATAAATTTAATTCTGAAGACAGCTTTGATTCACTCCCTCCCCCACTACCCTCACTAAGAAAATTCCCCTAGAGTCTTAATCTACGTCCTGTTTATCCTCATTCAGTTACTTTAATGGTTTTTCATGGTCCCTCCACCTAATTGCGGGTATATTAAATATAAAATTCAACCATTTTTATCCCTAGCCCATTAGCGTTTTTAGTAGGCCCCTAAATATTCGTAAAACCTGAACAGGTAGTAAGACGTGATGCTAAACAAACAAACAATATGTGTGCAATAAGTAGCAATTAACCTTGGAATTCTTATCTAGTCAAGAAAATAAATTATAATATCAACCAAACTAATATCAGGTCTTAAAAAACTTACAGTTTATTAGGAGTAGACCAGTCATTAAAGAAATAAGACACATTTTTCAATTTTTTTCCCCCATTTATATATTCTTTATATAATTTATAAAGTTCATTATTAAAATTTAAGATATAGAATTCAAATCAAAATAATAATGTATACATATATATATATATATCTTCATAATCATGTCATACTACCCGTTCGAGCCATACGCTTGTGTACTAATTATTCTAATGGGTAAAGAAAGATGAAGGTTAAATTTAGGTTTAGTGTACCCATATTTGCTTGGAGAGAATGGAAAAACATTTAGTAAAAAAACACCCTCAGTACACCCAAGTAGGGTTAAACCATGATTTCCTCATCTTAGTCTATTTCTAGAGAGACAACATAGACTGCGCGTCCACCCTAGTGGGCTTAATTAAACTAAATCGATATTTTATAAAACTTTTTTTTCTTGCAAATTTTTACAATAGAGTTTTTAATAGTAATATTTATCTTCTTTCGACATAAATTATTGCTCTTGGCCAAAATGGAATTTCCCAAACTTTCTTTGTGGAAATGCTGCAGCAATTATTCAAAAAGTCCACCATAGGCTGCTTAGCTATGTTTCTTATATCTAAACTATCTATATAAGAATGTAATCTCAACACTTGAGAAATACAGTATTTATATCTGCGTTGTTCCCTGGCAGAAACTTAAGCTCCTTCTCAATAGTCAACTGTGTAGTTAAGGCTAGTTTGGTTGTAGTGTTTGGCTGGTGTGGGTGGGTGTAAGGACGGTCAGAACTGTTGCCAAAGTGCTCTCTCTACATTTCCTTTACCACCAGTCACATAAACATTTCTGACAGTGAGCTAAACAAAAATAATACATTCACTTCTAATGTGCTGAGCTTTCGAAACCTGGCTGAATTCCATGCCAGACATTGTGTCAATAAAATACAATAATTAAAGTTTTTCTTAACTTCCACGTCTATATAAATAACTCCCTCAAATATTGTTACAAACTGTGTTAAACACCACTTGTTTTTAAATCAGTGGTTTTTAATTTGATTACATTTGCCTATCTCATTTAATCAAAGTATCTTTTTTAAACTACGTTAAATCAATATTCGCTGGCATTAAATATAGTTATATAAATCCATGTTAAATTGTTTAATATCATATTATTCGGTACTTTAATAAAATCAAAAGCAATAAAACACGGTTAGTTGACCTAGTGCGATACAAAAGAAAGTAAGACATAAAATATAAATAAATACAGTCCAACAGAAATAAGTGAACATATGTTGCTTTAAAGTTGAAAATACTAATATTATGATGTACACACTAACAAAGCTTAAACGATGAAACTCGTTTAATTTTACATAATATTAATATATCTACGTTACTATATAATAATACTTAGCACAAAAATTACTTTTCATATTATTAATATCAAATCTGTATTTGAATGTTATTATAATGTAATTATATATTTGAGTTATAAATAGTTTTGATCTATGAATGTATACGTGTAACAAGATGCAGGAAAGGTTGATAGTAAAATTTAAAAGAGGCAAACACATTAAAAGTGAAAATAGAAACACAGCCCTTTCTTTGTTCTGCTGTGTTTGCAGGAGGAAAAACGATAATAGTTGATTATTAAAATTAAAATAAAATCCATCATTACCGTTCAATCACTCAACTTAGGCCTATACATAATTATATAAAAACACTTCAGGAAATAAATGTGGAATATATAACACAACCTCCTAAAATAAGGAAATAAAAACCAAAGGATTAAAATGAAACTTAAAAAGATCTTTAGAACACGCAGATAGAAACATGCGAAACATTTAGTGCCCAATATTCGGGACTCTTGCTTTAAAGCCTGCGACTGAACGATTTCCTTGATTATCATATAGCACTTCCAGGTATATATTCAGCGAAAAACGCTGAAGAAACTTTGAAAGATGCACCTAAATCCGTATTCACTGAAGAGAACAGGCACCAGTTTAAGGGGGGAAAAATACAACTTTTATTTGTACTAATTTAATCCGACACCTTAGTTCAGTTGGTAGTGTCGTGGCCGAAAAATTCATCACTAACGAATGTGGGTTTATACTTTCACAGTGATGAATTAACGGCCGGGGACTGGATGTTGTGCCTGCCCTAGTCTTAAGTTAGACTAAAAGACATATGAAGCTAAAACAGGCTTAACAAGCCGATAGTGGAAAATATATGGCTTGAATAAAAACAAATGCCCCAGGCCACAGGCTGTAAACAGTAATGTATGTAGAAATGTGTACTCATTCAAGAATATATCACTTTTATAGTTTCAAATGGAAACATCTTATCGTGATGTCTCGGAGAATTCACTTAATTAACTGTACACCTGGTAATGATAAAGGAATTAAAATAGCATACGTCTTGTAACTATGATTTGTTTTGATCTAGGCTATAATGGTAGCAAAGCCATCATTTACACGGTTGTGATGCATTTTACATTCTTGAAGCTGTGACATTACTTTGTTATTAGAAAACGAAAAAATTATCAAATTTAACAACAAACTGTTGAGTATATCTCCAGATTCGAAGAAGTTTAGTATTCCGATAAATTCAAAGACATATTGTCACTATACACGTGTAGTTATAGTTTTAAGATAATGTTTTTAAGTTTTTATAAAAAAAAAATATTGATACAACGAAAGCTTGAAACTAATACTATAGAGATGTACTTTATAATAAATAATATTGTATTTTAAAAAGCGTTCAGAAATATGCCAAATACAGTTTAATATCTAGCCTACAGAAAATGTTTAGTGATATTTAAATTTACTGCCATTATCATAGGTATTTTAAACAAAGTATGATTCACTTTTCAATTAAGTTATTCACACAGATTGGTAAAAAAAAACCTAAAATGATGACGTTATGGTGGCGTTAACTTGATTCTTGACACCAGTTTGTTTCTTGTTAATTGAATAAAGAGATTACACAAATTGAAAAAAGGTGCATCTTGAGTAGTGTATGTGCACTCTTTAGTGGATCCATGCCCAGGTGAAAAAATGATTAATACATTGTACGAGTCACTTTTCACGTGAATGCTGAAACTTTAGTATGACATGAAATTATCACATGGATCAACATCCCCTATTGGTGACCTGGTGGTCTAGGGGTAAGGTGTTGGACTTCTGTGCTGGCGGCCGGGGTACAATCCTCGGTCCCGGCACAGATTTATATGATTACCAAACCCTTCCTTCACCTCTGACAATACATCTTGTGAATGTGAAGAATGCCAGGCCTCCACCGTGGTTCGGATTCCACGTTAAACTGTAGGTCCTCCATTTCATCTCACAATCACCCTACCATTACACGTTAGCGTAAGTGCGTATAACCCGAACGGGTAGTAAGATGCGGTGCTAATAATAAAAACATCACCTATTGCTTTATTTTTAAAATCAGCTTAGATTTTCAACCAACGTTAATAACCATGGTATGTTTGAGCTACATCACTCGTAGCCCAGTTTGTGGAAAGATTAAGCTGTACTAATGTACTGTTACCCAGGGGACACCCGACTGTACTAATCGTACATCCTTTCCATATAGGCTCTGTATGTGTCCCGATAAGATAAGCGGATGATAATGAAAATGACTAAGGGAAGCAATGAAGAATGTAACCAAACTTAAGCCTAATTAACCAATCCCTGATGATAATGTTTACAGATGGACTTGCGAGAGCCAAAATTTTAATAGTGGTTGCAATAGAACATGACTCAGGTTTCTGCGTTTGGATACTCACGTGAATGAGTATTGAAATAAGAAAAAATCAGCAAAACTGTTGATTGGTTGAGAATAAGAAGGTTGTATATTTAATCTATTGGATAGGAAGGAGTCAACAAGTATTTCAGATGTGCAGTCTATACATTTTCAAATCAATCAGACACCTATGAACATCTGCTCGATAAAAATTATTTTTTGTCAAGCAATGTTTTTATGTTTATAATCCACTAATACTTATCAGATTTTTTGACCTTTGATTAACTTTTTAAACACCAATTGTGGGGACTGTCTCCCACAGGTGGGCTGTTCAATGCCTTGGAACACCAGCAGCAATTGGTGTTCCAGTACGGTGTCGACGCTGTTAATGACGATCGCACTCTACTAAGATATCACCGCCTCGTGGCACGTGTGGAAAGAGTACCTCCAGATGACAGCTTCAGGGTCTCTCATATTGGTGAGTTCTATATCTCAAGCTAGTGGCAAATATGTAACCATCAAAAAACAATTATTTCAAGAATCATAGATAAGCTATTGCACACTTAAAAGGTTCATTGGGTGAGGTCAAAGCTATTAACACTGCATTTATCATTGATTTTATCCCCATGTAAATGTGGTCGTTTTTAAATATTTTAGTTACGTTAATGATTTAATTAGAATAACTTGAAAATTGCAGTGCTAGGATTCGAATAAGTGGATGAGAAACAACATAGGAAAATACCATTTCGGGGGTAATTTTTGACACGCCAACCCAATTGATGTGGAATATAGCTTATTCACTATATACAATTTCGGCTAGCACAGGGGCTTTAATCTTTTATTATTAGGTCCCAAAATAGTCATAATAAATAGCTAAGGTGTCAAAGGCTTAATTTTTGACTCTAATAATATTCAGTACAGCATAGATAATGGTAATATTAATTTAAAGTATGCATGTAACTTTGCTTAAGGCATAATGTTTTATTTATAAAATAAACAATTATTATCTTTAAAATTAAAATAAATAGGATATTGGGAAACTTGAAGGACTCGCTGATCACTGCCTTATTACAAAAGCAGATAGTTATTTGACAGAGATTGGCGACATATTAAAGAAGGCATGGTGACCCATTTTTGGGTCATGACCCTTAGGCTAACATAAGGATATTTGTACTTTGAATTAAATTCTTAATGTTGTTGATAATAGTTTATTTATTCTTGAAAATTTCAGGCATATTACGAAATTGATATATTTTTATAATATTAAATCCATGACTATGACAGTAAAACAAAAGTTGTTCGACTGTAACTATATTATGAGTTGTACGTATTAAACATTCTTGTATTGGTCTCCAAGAACTAAATACACGACCAACTAAGCGGTTTCAACACATATAATAAGTTTGATACTTTCCTACATATTTATTGCCCATCTTAATAACTCAAGATGAATTTTGAGAGCTCAAAAGACAGAAGTATAGATACAGGCAAATGTGTTAATGCTTCACAATACACAGACCCAGGGATGCTGATATTAAAAATGTAATATACTTTTGAGGATTCGGTTGACACACTTCAGATTAACATAAATTCCTAGCATATCAACGTGGCAAGCTCTCCCTGAAGATGTAATTTGTTTTATCACAGTGTGCAGGCTACTTTCCACTGGTGTAGCTGGAATATTCGGTCCTACTAGCGACGAAACATCGGATGCTGTGCAGTCCATCTGTGACGTGAAGGATGTCCCACACATAGAGACAATCTGGGATCTGAAGCAACGTAGGGAGGACTTTTTAGTCAATCTTCATCCACACCCGCAGACTCTAAACAGGGTGAGTTGGTATCACTGGTGGAGGCTATACAAACTGAGGATTGTCCAGACTAGTCTCTTGAAGGAGGTCTTCCCTCGAACATTAGGTAAAACCAAACATACTTTTGGATCCGATTGTTTGTAGTTCTCAATGAAACCGTAGATTTTACGTGAGCGCTAAAAACGACTAACTATTTTGGTGTAGGAATTTTTATTCCTACGAATCAAGGCAGAAATAATTGTAATTAGGGGCTTTTTTTTTCAATATAATAATAACCCTGGTCATGAGTTTGGTATAAATACTTTTTAAGGGGGAATCCATCGTAGCGATGAGATTCTTTACATACTTCCAGGAATTCCATTCTATTTAGACGGTATTTATTACCAAAACGAAGTGGAAAGAAATCAACGCAAGTCTAGTGGATTAAAACCCCTATAATTTGAAAATATCAATTTCAATGACGTTTTACGTGAAATGCTGAAATTCCTATATCAAATTAAATGTTCAGAACCATATAAGTTACATAGCCTTCTTTGAACTAATAAAGTCGTGATTATTAAATACAACAGAAGAGAATTCTAAAATGAAATATTATTTTAGTGGTTTGAAGCTTAAGAGCTGTTATTCCCATAGCATATAATTCAATGTAAGATATGGTTCTTCATATCAGTGGTTTTCTTAAGATCCTTATAATAATACCTCGCACACAACGCTCGATATGAGAGTCGAGAACCTCTTATGAAGCTTATTTTTTAATCCAAAACATAGTATACTCTTATATTTATAGTGATAGCTGATTATCACTTCAAATACCGTCAAGTAGCCACTCACCAAACCTCTTGTAATTCCTTCCAAATCATATTTTGGGCCTTGATCCTTCATTGGCTTATTTAAATATATGGTTGGTTTTTTACTAAGCACCAAATGAACCTGGTTCAGATATTTGTTTCAAGGCCGCTAAAAGAGGGAGCGCTATCTTTGGCAATTTGCCGCTGACCCTGATTCTCGAGGGTAACTAACAACCCAAACATCTTTTTTTTACAGTAGTAGGTCTTCCAAATGTCACAACAAACTCGGCTGTTTCGAAGGCGCTAGGCATTGAAAACGTAAGGATAAAGTGAATAACAATGGAAAGAAACTTTAATCTTTTTTATTTTCATCTACAATACATAGCTTAGATATTATCTTAATATAAATGAATAACGTTCATAGGTTAGGTTAGTTATTTAGTGTGAAAAAGGACCCCCAAAATTCCATTGCTCAAAGTCAGCTGAAACCACTTTGGACTTAGAGGTTTACTACGGTCATATTTTTAGAGCTGCAATCGTGGCGAGAGTATTAAAATAACAACCATTTAAGGGAAGGTTCTTGTGTTTCAGTTATTCGTGGATCTGGTCAGAAATTGTGAATGGAAGAGTTTCACTATTATTTATGACGATAGCGACTCTTTGGTCCGCTTTCAGGAGCTACTGAGGGTGTATGAGCCCAAAGGAAACACTGTGACTGTTCGACAACTGGAGCCTGGTGACGACTACAGGTAGATTACAAATAATGTGGTTATTGATAATAAGTTGGGAGTGAAGGGAACGCTTGCAAGAAGGGTGTCTTTGCAGGTTTTACACGAAAAAAATGTTGGTCATAAGAAATCAAATAATTTTCCAGGGATTAAATTTATTCACATAGTGAACTCTTCAATTTTTTAATATCTGTCAAGATTGACCTTGAATTTAATGAAAATATTTTATCTTGATGCTATTGTCCAAGAACTGTTGATACCACCCTGTGAAGAAACCTAAACTATGTTTATAGTGGATCAGTATAAATCACGTTCCCTATACTTACACCTTAAGTGGGCCCAATAACAATAGTAATAATAATACTAAACCTTAATTATTTGCGTTAAATACAGTAATATATTGATAGTTCTACTTGAACGAGACTGGGATCATTTTAAGCTATATAAAATTCAAATTGGATAAAAAAAAGTCGGGGACAATGCACATTCTTACATGTTTTTAACTGTAAAATTTACTTAGTTCATAATTTTAAATTACATTGTACAAAAATTATTATTTAAATATTAACCATATGTACCCTTCAGTTACCCGGTCAGGTATCAAACATATCTTGCATCAGTCTACTTTGGTATGGTTAATAACATATGGTAATAGTACATATAATCTGCAAAGTTATCACCACTTCACTTACCCTGAAAGATGACAGTCTTACCCTGTCTATTTTATAAATTTCACTATGGTATAATCCGTTAAGATAAGCTTACTACATTTCATGGTAATGGAGTTTACCCTTTGTCTACCTTGAATGGTTCCACTATTACATAGCCTATAATATGGTCCCATAGTATAGTCCGTTAAGGTAGGATTGCTATTTTTTAGGGTAAACGGAGTTTACGTATTATCAGAATTTGAATAAAACTACACATTTGTTTCTACGCGTAGCTGCGCATCGTTTTAACTATCAATATAGTACAAACATGATATAACATTATATCAGCTGTCCAAAAAGATTACAATATCCAGTACTTCAGCTTGATTTTAGTATAAGATTGTTCTTGGTCATGACCAAACAAAATATATTTTGGTCAATTAATTAATAATTATGATTATGCATTAGAGTTTTTTTTAATCATAGATCACTACCAAAGGGAACATCATCCAAATCACTTTGTTTTATGAATTTGAAATCACTCCCTTTGAGAACTTGTGAAGAACATACTAAATGAATTTATTTTAAATTAATGGTTGAAATATATTGTTGCTGAATGTCAGCCATAAAATATTACTATAAGAACCTTTTAAAATACTTTAATCTATGCATTTTATTATATAAAAGAAAATTATATAGTTAGTTGAATGCATTTTCTATACTTTGGTATATATTTATTTTTGTGAGTGCTCGAAAAACTACCTCCTCCATTTTTCTACGAGCTTGACTACATTGTTCACATATATTAATTAATTTAAATGTGTTATACTCTGATATTGATAACAATTAATTGTATAGTTTCTACTGCTAATGTAAAATAATACATAACATTTAGAAATATGAAATATAGAAATAGATTATACTTTTTTCAAACGTATCAACGGCTAAACCCCAATTATGGTTGTTCATGTATCTACCAAATCACATTTTAAGCAAATCAAGTGAGTAAGAGTAAAGTTGCAAATAATAATTCTCCTCTGACCACGTTTAGGAGAGTTTTGAGAAACATCAAGAACTCCGGTGAAAGCAACTTTGTCTTGGACGTGTCAGAGCGCATCTTATATGAAGTATTATTACAGGCTCAACAGGTGGGACTTATGTCTGACCGACATAACTACATAATAACATCCTTGGTGAGATTACAACAATAAATATGTCGTATTTTAGCATTAGAATATCATTTATGTTCTCTCTATCCTGGGTATTTGTTATTTTCCAACAAGTGTGTGTCTATATGTATGTTCCCAGGGCAGATGAAAGTGTTTTCTTGTCTGTAGCCCGGAACTGCAGACGAAACAGTTCCACGAGATTAGTTAAAACTCAACACATTTAAATAGCATCTGACTATACTTCTGGGCACCTTTGAATTTCAATAATTCTTTCTCTAAGACTAGCAAATGAATAATTATTTAAAATTCTAAGGTTTTCAAAAGTGACTATTTTAATGTAGACCTATATTTTAGGAGTGTTTTATTTGATTAATATTTTTTGTTGTTTTTTTTTTTGCCAAAATTTGATTTGAAGTCAATATAAGTAATTACTTAATTATGGAAATTCCAAAAAGTCTCTTTGGCTACTACTTTGTTGAAAATAGGTATTCGAGGAGTGTTTGAGACATTTTAAAGATGAATTATGTTTGATGAATTTAAAAAATTATTTTAACAACTTTGTTCAAAATGTATATGTGAAGAGTAGTCCATATATTATCCTTGATAATGTGTTTGTAATGATTATTATAAGATCATTCTTGAAAATGAAATTCCTAAATAATATGGGAAAGTATGATTGTACGATTGGGTTGTACCATTTAGTTACTTTGAATATATTGGTGCAAGTAATATTGTAACAGGGGAGAAGATTAAGGACAGGTCTAGTGAAAGATCAAGCTAATATTGATATTATGTATTAAATAGCCAAACTGTTATATTTGTTAACAACGGCTAAAGCCGCTTTTAAATATCATATTTTTTGGATTGGAAAATGACACCTGACACGGGAATCAAACCCGGGACCTTTAGCTTAGTACGCCAATGCTCTAATTTGAAAGAGGGTGACCTGGTGGTCTAGGGATAAGGTGCCAGATCTCTGTGCTGAGGATTCGGGGCTCAATTCTTGGTCCTGGCACAGATTTATCTGATTGCCAAACCCTTCCTTCACCTCTGACAAGACGTGTATTAATCACAACTTGCTAATGTGTGGAATACCAGGCCTCCACCGTGGTTCAGATTCCACGTTAAACTGTAGGTTCCTCCATTTCATCTCACAATCACCCTACCATTACACATTAGCGTAAGTGCGTATAGTCCGAACGGGTAGTAAGACGCGGTGCTAACAAAAGTAATATAATTTGAGAACGTCCATCATAGACTCTGCCTTGAAATATGAGTGAAGAATGACTCTGGACACGGGACGAATCCTGGATAGCTCAGTGGTAAGAGCATTGGCGTGCTAAGCCACAGGTCCCATGTTCATTTCCCGTGTCCAGGTGTCATTTTTCAATTTAAAGAATACAATATTGTAGTCTAGTGGTCAGAGTTTCAGGCTACAGTTGAAGAGTTCCCGGGTTCGATCCATTCCGCTTCCAAAATGTATCCGCGTAACAGTGGCTTTGGAACGTGCTCAAAACCAACCTCGTGAGGACAAAATAATAGCCGCTTTGTATTCGAAAACTGAGATAAACGGTTGGAGGGCAGGTTGTGCTGATAATATGACACCTTCTATCCGCACATGTATAAGTGTGTCTGAAATTGGTTAAATGTGTCATTAGATGCTATCTATCCACCATTAAGATAGAAACGTCCCAAGAGACAGTTATTGTTCGAAAAGTTTATGGGTTATTCACCTATGAATGCAATATGTGGTAAACATGCATTAAAATTCCATGCATTCTCTGATGGTTTTATGTTACCTTAATTTATATATTTTTTTTTCTTCTTTTTAGGACTTTACAAATATACATTTAGAGCCTTTCCAGTATGGTGGCTCAAATATCACTGGAGTAAGGCTGGTTGATCCACAGGACCCGGACGTGATGACTGTTCAGAGGAGGATAGAGGGGTTGGCGAGGAAAGGAGAGGAGGTTGACATCCAGTCGGTGAAGATGAAGGTATGATGTGTGGTGTGTGGTGTGTATTTCACTATATCTGTTAGAGGGCGAGGATAATATTGGTTTGATGAAAATATCATGATGACACAGTCGTTTTACGATCACTATTCAGACAAGCAATAATTAATGATTAAAAAAAGGTCTTTTGTTTACATTTATAACGTTAACAACGCTGTTTATTTACATCTAAGTTGTCCCACATAAATACTATTAGCGTGGTAAAAATGTACTAATAAATACTGATTAATTTAAAAATTGCTTTAAGAATTAATTACTATAAATAGGCTTACATAAGTATAATAATTTGAAAGTAGCCTACTTTTTACATAAATTAATAAAAATTGTTTAGAAAATTATATTAAATTTATAATTTATACCTTTTTCATGGAATATACTCAAAATTATCAAAATAACATTAAAGGCGAAGCTCTAATTTTTATTAAATATTTCAGAAAACAATTAACGAGCCTCTTTCGCTAAACAGTATAAATGTGATGTTTGTCTTGGACAATCAAATTATTTAAATTGAATTTATACGCGGCTATAACTGTAATTAACAAATAAAATAGATTTGCTAATTAATCCGTCAGTAGACAATCAAGTTATATTTCAAATAAGATTATTAAATAAAACTCTTTGAGGATTTTCCGCTAGTAAATATATTTAATGATTTAAGATATGTATAGTGTGGAGAGTATTGAAATACATTTTCTCTCGGAAATTTAGGGGCAACGCAAAATACTGGATGAATAAGTTTAGAATTCACCTTCAAGTATGAGATAGAAACTGCCTAACACAAGTGAAAACAGTTATTATTAATTAACTATTATATTATGTTTAAAGCATAAAATTCAAGAGCAACACAATTTCTCCAGGTCAGCATTCAATGACATCGGGAAATGAATACCCTCTCTTTTCTGGATGGAATGACATTTTTTTATTATTTAAAAAAATAACCTGTTCTCCACTTAATATTATGTTTCCACACGACAGAAAATATGTTAATCAACAATAAAAACTTTCTCAAACAAAAATCACCCCCTTCAGTGGCCACATGGTCTAGAGCGTCCCTCTCGCAAAAAAAATGAAACAAAACTGGACTACTGAAGACGGGGACATTAGGTTCGAATAACGTTAGGGTGTTCTCAGGAGGGTGTTTTATCCTAAATGGTTTTCCACTATACCTCTAAAAAAATTAGGGCACATTTCCTCTAGATTAAACCTTCCTTGCCCCTTATACATCAATGTAGTTAGAACATATGTGTACAACCTGAACCGGTAGTAAAACACGGCGCTAAAAGCAAAACACACACTCATATAAATTTTACAGAAAACCAGTTCGACACCTTAGCTCAGTCGGCAGCGTGTCTGTATACCGAGCTAAGGGTCCCAGATTCGATTCCTGGAGTATCATTGATGAACTGTGGGCTTCCTCTTTCACATTAATGAATTAACGACCGGGGGCAGCGTGTTGTGTCTATTCTGGTTATAAGCTAGCTTATAAGTCGTGTGCTGCTATAATCAGTCAGCTCAACAAGTGGACGCTAAGCCCCTCAGTTATATAAATAAATGGTACAGAAC
Source organism: Timema shepardi (assembly GCA_902151425.1). Taxonomy (NCBI): domain Eukaryota; kingdom Metazoa; phylum Arthropoda; class Insecta; order Phasmatodea; family Timematidae; genus Timema; species Timema shepardi. Next base: position 10,965 of record CABFVX010003775.1, on the reverse strand, counting down.
TCAGCACGGACCTTCTCACTATATTGTTTAAAAATGGAGATATTTACTCAAAACTCGTAATATATGTGAAACGAAATAATATACACTAGCAAACCCAAGCATAAATCCCACTATATTTATGTAAAACATCTTTGAATCCCGATTGTATATATTATAATTTTATTTTTAAAGAATTAATGTCCTCATTTGTATGAACTTGGACCGATAAAAAAAATATCAATATTGGAGTTCACAAGGGTTCACACTTCGTATTAAAATTTCGACTTCCGGTTAAAATTATCGATATTTTATTAGGTGTTGCACATCTTCATGTAATCGCATTGCTATTTAATTCCTCATTTATAAATTTTGACCAATAAAAAATGTAAATATTGACTATAGAGTCTAAAATGGAGATATATCATTGTTGTACAAACATTTCTCCTAAGAGGTTCAAGGAAAATTAACATAAACTTTTAGAGACTTACTTATATTTAATTACACTATGGTATTGGAGAATTATTGCGTTAAAACTTAAGTAGTATCTCTTTACAACTAAAGCTCAGAAAATTGTATTAATATATTTGCAAATATCTCAGAAACTGTTGGTTTCTTAAAAATATATTTCATATAACATATTTAGCACTGCGTCTTACTACCCGTTCGGTTTATACGCTTTAAGTACTAATTACGCTAATGGATTAGGAATGGGGTAGGTTGAATTAGAGGAAGTGAATCCGCATTTGCGTGGAGGGAGATTGGAAAACCATTTAGGAAAAACCACCCCCAGCTCACCCGACCGAGATTCGAACCTCTATCTCCCCGTCCTCAGCAGTCGAGCTCAACACGATTAATGCGTTAGCCAACTACGCCACCGAGGCGGGTTTCATATAACAGTATTTTATATTTAATGGTACTAATATTTTTTAATTTTAAGTTATTTAGTATCTCAAATAGTTGCGGAGATACTGAAATTTCCTCTTTTGTAAAGTACCCTAAGGTCATTTTCATGGGAGAATAAAAATAACCAGTTTATTTATAATCTTAATCAAAGCCTAGATACGAATATTAATCATAATCGCTAGAGCCGATTTTGAGAAAAGCGATTTTTTTCTCTTTTCGCCTTTTATTATAGTACTATTAATTCTAAGTTTAAACAGACACACAGACAGACGGCATTGCAAAGAATACTTTTTAGGGTCCGGGGGGTCATGAAACGTTGACATCCATCAACAGTTCAGGTTGGATTATTTTTACGGTCGCATTACCTTTACCTTTTGTGTTTGAAAAGTTAAAAAATATTAATATTTGCGTATAGCTTGAAAGATATTGGTTTTATAAAAATATGCTTCGAATAAAATATTTGTATTATAAATAGATCCACATATTTGTAATAAGTAACTTCATATCTTAAGATAGCGAAAAAAAAACAACAACAAAAAACAACAGAAAACCGAAAGTTTAAGATACAAATGATATATTTACCACCACCGTAAAGGGAATGTAATATCATATACTACTCGTAGAGTAATTGTGAGTAAATTTCAATCTACATTATTCTGAGCTACATCACTAATCCAATGTTTGAACTACCTAACAGTATGAGCATGTATTGTAGTGTGTTTTATTATAGTAAAAATATAGTACATGGTTTTATATATATTATGTTGATATGTGTGAGATTTTGATGGTGATTTCAGGTAGGCTCTGCCCTCATTTACGATGCAGTCCTAATGTTTGCTCGAGCCCTGGAACGACTTGAGGGATTGAACGTCAGCATAGAACCGTTGGATTGTGGGTCTAACAACAATTGGGTGCACGGATCAACCCTTATAAACTACATGAAGGTTCGTCCCTACGAGTCTAGGTAGAGATTTAAAATGTTTACGGAAATGTTCAATATAAAACTTTTATGTAATTGGAAACAGGGGAAAGGGGATATTATAGTCTACGCCAGACCAGGAAACATAATCGCCTAGTGATACTTTGTAACAGCAACTTGCTACTAAACTATGTAAATTAGAAAACTGAACATTTAAATTTCACAATAGTTTTATTTAGTAGACATTAGAAGTATTACAGTTTACAAGTTTTACAATTAGGCAGAAAATGATAGAATTTTAAATCTCTTCTCAAGACAAATATCCTTGAGTGATTACTTGATTACTTGATTACTTGATTACGTGCAGTGACCTGGGCAACACAGTGACCAGTCAAGAGGCTGTAGAATTTCTAAAAGGAGAGTAATTTGAGAATTAGTTAAAGCAAAATATAGAACAAATTTATAGTATAACATTTACACAGTCTCACTTGACAAGGTTGAGCGTTACTAAATTAGTTGGATAGTTGACTGGTAAATCCTGCTGGATGATGGCTAAGGGCCAGGAGTCATTAAAGTACTATGGCAGGACATGTTCCCTTACGGTACTACCAATGCATTCAATAGTACATTAACCTAATTTTGAACTACCACAAAATTTAAGAACCTATTTACAGGGCAAAACAAAATATTATTTGCGCGGACCCAACTATGACAAAAGGTCAATTTCCACGGGTTGCGCACCCAAACTAATACCTTTAATGAACATTGACTGCATAGTCAAACCTCTATGATTTACAACTACACTGCGTAAGGCAGAAAAAAGAAACAGACTTCCTGGCGATAACCATCAATAACAAAGTACTGATGCACATGACGTTTAGGGTGTCATGAA
>CABFVX010003774.1:58031-78195 GCA_902151425.1 Timema shepardi | reverse complement strand
AGCATGAAGATACTCTCATACAATACAAAAAATATTTTATGAGGTCAAACTTGATAACATTTTAATATTAGTATTGTTATTTTATACAATCATTGATAATATTTATCAAAATTGACAGCTTTCGATTGCATGACTTGACGTATAAATATATACATAGCGAGTGTTAATGGCTGATCAATGGCTGTAGTTTGTTGTGCCCCTACCATCTACAGCTAGATTAATTCATACAGCTATATAGAATTTTGAATAATAAAGCCCAACCTAAGCTAAAATCGGTGCCCTCACCTTTATGTATGCCAGTGATACAATGAGTACCGTTGTGAAAGATAAAGTTTGTTCAGCGTAGGAATTGTTTTCTGAAAGTCCATTTTCTCTCACAGGAATCTATTTTATAGTAGGATATTGGTAGAAAAAAAGACCTTTTAGAGAGTAATTCCTACCGTGAATGAAGTATAAAAGGCATTTTATAGTAAAAACAACGGTAAACATGTCTTCAGAGGGGAGGGGGGCGGGAACAGGGGCGGAAAAGAACGAACCAGAAAAGGAGACACGCAGCGCTCAAGTGGGGATGACGGTGACTCTGGGAAGCATGGAGAGACGTCTAGGGCATGAACCGGAAACTACTCTGGTCAAGTGTCGAATTTGCTTCTTATGGGCACGTCTTCAATCACGAGCAGCACCTGGGGTCAAACCTCGTTTAAGTCCGTGGTGAAGAGTCCGTGGTGAAGAGTCGTAGGGAGAAGGTGCCGTGACGTGTGCTCTAGTATGCCGTGATCAACAAACCAGGTGGTGAGTGTGGTCCCTTTATACTGGGTATTATACAGTCGATTGTTCTCCGTGCTTGTAACATTGTTACACTTTAAAAGTTTCAAAGGTAGCACCATTATATTTACTATGTCAAGAAAATATATATTTTTTATATTAAATCTACCAAAATGTTGGCGCTATTTTTCATTTACTTCCAATCCCCAATTGGCCTAAGATTTGATATCTCACCTCCGTTTTAATTCCCGATTGTTCACACGTATCAAATTTATCTTCATTATGGCATTCTGTCTTAATATGTTCAACAATTTCCTTTTACCCAAGAGAAAAATATTACAAGTCGCCATTTTGCACAGAAATCACAGATTGCACATATAGATATTAAACTGTAACATTAACTCAGTCAAGATTAAAATGTTAGTTGAGCGTCTTCCTCTCAAGTTCTCTACTTATAACTTTGTCAGAAATGGTAGGTCAATAACTCGGTGTGGATTAATAGTGGAACCATTTAGACTTAATTTTCTATTTATTATTACAATAATTTTAATCTCTTAAATTTTGAACTAAGAAATATTAATGTGTCCATTGAGGGTATTTCAATGAATCAAATTTTAACTATAATTTGTAATTTCTAAACAAAATGGCATATAGATTTTTTTATTTTGATCTATGTCCATTAGTTAGATAGTTAGATTATTTCCCAGTCTATAAACCAAATTCAATCTTACTCATCCTTAAAACATATTCGCGTGTAGTAAAACGATATTAAGACGCGGTTATTAAATAGAAACAATTGTATTTTCCAAATGTGTTGTAGGATACTGGGCTGGTATATTAGGCACAATATTATTTATTATATTCTATAGATCCAGTCCTAAGTGCAGTACTAGATCCTACTTTATTATAATGAAATTTATACATCAATATAAATGAACCGGTAGTCCTATAGTGCAGGCAATTATTATGATAAAGATATTGAGGTTTGGGTTTGAGTTTTGTGTAGAAAGGGTGGTTATTACTTATTTATTTCCCCCTCCCCGCTACACATTGTAGTTATGTTTCTACTAGATTATAACATGGTCATTCTCATTAAAGTATTAAAAAAGTTTGTAACACAAATACCTAACAAGGGTAGTTACGAAAAATTAGCTTTTACATTTGGGTCATTCTTAAATTTTATTTAATTCCCATTTTTTTTTAAATTGTGTGCAAGCTTTATGATAATTAAAGAGCTAAAACTATTAATGTATTACTTTGTTACCCCCTCCCTTCATTATAAAACAATGTCAATCTTTGATAGGAAAATTAGTACAGTTTTCAATTTTACAAATTCATCCCTCTCCATATGCAATACAAAGTCCTCTTACAATTACCTTATTAGTACAAATTTCAGTTTAACATTTCTTTCCAGTTCCATGTGCTTTACGAAGACAAACTAATTGAACTATCTTAATTACAAATTTCATATTATTTTTTTTTATCTATCCAATTGCAAGACTATGATCATTTACCTAAGGTTTCTTTACTCAATTTTTCTATATTTCTTTTCAGGCTCCCTCCATGTTCTTTACAAAGCCCTTGTTTCACAGTATTCTTTAAACAATTTTCTATTCTACATATCCTTCCTCCTCTATGATGAATACAATGTTCTCCTAATTTAGCAACCTTTGTACAATTTTTTGATTTAGATCTCCTACCACCACCATGTGCAAAACAATTTCCTCCTTGAAGAGGATATATAGTAAAATAATTTGTTTTCATTTCCTTCCTCCTCCTTGCAGAGTATATTTTTTACAATTATTAGTTTGACATTTCTTTCAACCTCCATTTGCAAAACAATGTTCTCCCACTTATGATATCTTAGTACAATTATCTGTTTTACATTTTATTCCTTCTCCATGAGCATTACAGTGTCCTCCTACCTGAGCACTTTTAGTACAATTATCAGTTATACATATCCTGCCTCCTCCATGTTTAAAACAACATCCTCCTTTCCGAGGCCAATTTCTACAATTGGCTGTTTTACCATTATCACCCTCTTCCATGTGTAAAACAAACTCCTCCTTTCCTAGCATACTTACTGCAATTTCCAGTTTTACACATTTTTTTCTCTCTATGTTCATAACAACGCCCTCCCACATAAACCCACTTCATACAATCTTCAATTTTACATTTCCTTCCACCTCCATGTGCTTTACAAAAACCACCTATTTGAGCTAACTTATTACAATTTTCAGATTTACATTTCCTTCCCCCTCCATGTGCTATACAAACACCACCCAGATGAGATTTCTTAGTACAATTTTCAGAGTTACAAATTCTACCCCCTCTGTGTGCAATACAATGTCCACCTACCTTAGCCTTCTTTACACAATTTTCAGTTTTACATTTCCTTCCCCCTCCATGTGCTTTACAAACACCACCTAGATAAGATTTCTTAGTACAATTTTCAGATTTACAAATTCTACCCCCTCCGTGTGCAAAACAATGTCCTCTTTCTAGAGCGTACTTTGTACAGTTTTCACTTTTACATTTCCTTCCCCCTCCATGTGCAAAACAATTGCCTCCTCGCTGAGCATACTTATTACAATTTGTAGTTTTACATTTTATTCTCCCACCATGAGCATTACAATGTCCACTTACCTTAGCCTGCTTTACACAATTTTCAGTTTTACATTTTATACCCCCTCCATGTGAAAAACAATTTCCTCCTTGAAGAGCATACTTAGTACAATTATTAGAATGACATTTCCTTCCTACTACATGTGCAATACAATATGCTCCTGATTGAATCTTGTTAATACAATTTTTAGTATTACATATACTTTTGTCTCCATGTGCAATACAATTTCCTCCTTTCTTAGTATAAATTTCCAAATTACATTTTGTATCGGTTGCCTCAGTTGATACAGAGAACCCTTCTAGTTTAGGATGTGTACTTGATATCATAATGATTTCTATATTATCTTTAAATTCTCCAAATGTTAAATGACTATCTGAGCAAGCTTGTATTTTATATACACCTTCATTAAACAAATTTTGATGTTCTTTAACATAATTTGTTCGATCGGAATTTAAAAATGATTTTTTATATTCTAATGTAACATTTTCTTTTACTTCATGGCATAATATTTTTGGTAAAAGTTTCCTGTGTTCTGCTTTATTGTGTAGAGCATTAAAAGATAAATCTTGATTCTCATTAACACATCCAATATTCAAATTAAAAGCACAGCTTGTTTGTGCAAGTGTGTTAGACTGTAATAATACACTTGACATAGTAGATTGATCTTGTTCCAGTTTACTCTGCCAACACAATTATATGAAATTGTTAAAGTTATTCAAATAATAAAAAATATACATATATTAAATTGAGTTAAATTAAATTAGGCTATACATAGCACAACATGATAATAGACGTTCAGACTATACGCCGAAGTACTAATTACACTGATGTGCTAGGAATCAGGACGGTTTAATTTAGATGAAGTGAACCCACATTTTAGTCGGGGGAGAGTGGAAAACTATTTAGGAAAACCACCCCGAGTTTATCCGATCGAAATATAATAAGCTATATTTTCATGTTATCTTAAGTTAATATGAGCACAAAATTAGCGCTCCAGCTAACTACTCGCCCGAGGCGGCTCTTCAAATATCTTCAACTGGATGACAAATGACATGGACACAACACAGAACTGTTAGACCTTTTGTTTAGCTCACCAATGCTCCAGAGCGATACCACGGCAAATGTCTACACGGGCATTTATTTAGGGACTTTAATTTACATTTTGTGTGTGTGTGATTATGTATCTTGTAATTAAAATCACAGTGACAATTTTAATGAAAATAAACGTCATTACCTAATAAAATGGTTTTCTTAAAATATAAATATATAACAATGATTGTTATATAAACTTATTTGTGATTTCAATAATTTACTTAAACAGAACTATAAAATGAATAGGTTTATACCAGAAGTGGTTATACTCTTATATGTTTTAGCTTGTGTTGTTGTATTGTATCTATTTCAAATTGCTATCATCGTCCGTTACTAAATCAAATGGTCAAATTAAATTGGTTAGATCTCCATATAAAGCTGTGTTCAAGAAGATCCGATATTTTAAATGTTAACTTATAAATAATTACTTTGTTAAAATGTGACCTGTGAGGTTGGTGGCCAGCATAAACAACTGTAATACTAAGGTCTGTAACGATCAGAGAAAGTTTCCCTGAGTTGAACAGCAATTCAGTTAATGGTGAGACTCGTGAGAGTTAATACCTCCTAGCATACATAGTCTAGTAAGTCACCATCCGCCAAGTCCACTCACTCGTCACGGGATCTTAGTGTTTTTTTGTAACGCTAACAATAAACTATATACATAACATCAACTATTATATTATTGCTTCTGAAACATATCCACGTCCTATGGGGGCCGACATTGCAACATTGATATTAAAATGGTAAATTATTGTATTTTAAATTAAATTGTAATTGTAAGACATTGATTAATTAACTTATAAAATTAATCTCTCGACGTAGACTAGACTAACGATAACGAGGGGATCGATGTTCGAATCCAAGTCGGGTGTACTGAAGGGGATTTTCCCAAAATGGTTATTCACGCAAATGCAGGTACGCTTCCTTTAAATATATCCTTTCAATCCTAAAGCCATTAGTTTAATTGGTACATAAGTGTATAAATCGAACGAGTATTAAGATGGCATACTAAAAAATAAAGTTAAAATTATAACTGACTACCTCAGGTTTGTCCACCGGGTTGAAGTGGTCTATGTTCGTGTCCAAAATTCCGAAAAAGGAATCATTTAACTTAATTTCAGTCTTCACAATTTCATCAACAGAATTTGAGGTGTCGCTCTCGTCCTACAGATACAGCATAAATAAAGAGTTCTCATTAAAGACAAACAAATTGGGCCGCATATATATTATATAAGGTTATTGCATAAGTAAGAAGTAAAGATTACATTCAATGTGTGTGTGTAAGAAGTTTCTGAAATGTAAAACAACTGTACAGGGTTAAGTAAAGTAGCTTGGTACTTGGGGCTCCTAAATAATTAGACCTAACTCTATTGAGGGAAAACATCGCAGCATAACCATAACTCTAATAAAACGTTGTACGTGCAATAAAGAATGACTACATGTTTTCAAAGGTTTTTAATCCTTGTAAAATGTTACCACCCTATGGTGGTCCAAGGTATTGTATGGGTCTTCGTGATCCTGTTGAGTGAACACCCTAAAACCAAGATTTACTTCTGGGAATATTTTAAAGTGTTTACAATAAAAATATAGAAAAAAATGCAACTCGTAATAATTACTAAGCCCTGAATATATATATCTGGAAATTTGTAACGACCAGGGTAAGTCTGTACCTAAAGAATAATCAAGATATAAGAAATAGTGAATTTTAATAATAAAAAAAATACTTTAGATATTATTTTATATTTGTGAGTTTGGACGAATGCAAGTTTAAAAAGTGTACCTTTGTTGAGCAAGCAGATAAACACATTGTATATTGAAATGCTGTGAATGTTTCCTCGAAGAAAATAGTAGAGTGGTTGTTTATCAGCGTCAGTGGAAGAAGGGAAGTGTTATAAGATAAACAAGAGACCCCTACATGGTAAATTACTCATTTTCTTTTCTCTTTCCATTTTGAAAATTGGGATCTAAGTTTTATAGTGCTTATAGGGCTTGATTCTCTCAAGTTAAGCGACTGCTTGATTTATAAAATAGTTTTGAAAAAAAAAATCGGCTATTTAAAAAAAATTCATACCTCACATTTATTTTATTTTAATTAAGACAATAAAAATTATATTTACAGTTTTACCCCAAATCGTTAAGATATTTTTAGAAATATATAAATATATCAGGAATCTGACGAATTTACTTAAATATAACATAATTAGTTATTGGAAAAGCTAACAAAATTAAATTTCTTGGTTTTCAAATTAAATGGATTAATTAATAATAATATCGGGATGTAAAGAATTAACTATGATGCATTTTGAAATTTTCATAAAAAAAATAATTCCTTTATAATATATTATTTCAACATCCTAACGGTTTTTGTGAAGAATTTATTAAATAAAATATAAGTTTGACAGTACTATGCAATATATTTCCAGTATAAATTGTTAAATTCCATGTGTATTTAAATATTTTCAAAAGTTTTCAAACTATGATTAATTTTATTTTTATTTTTAAGTCTCCTTTTGAAGGTATATTTGTACAAAGATAATTTGATTTAAAAAAAAAAATGTATAGAGAGTAACTACCTTAATTTGTTCTTTGATTGGAAGAAAGCCATCCCACAGTGATTTCATTTCCACGTCTGAGTTTTGAAAACTTTGTGCTTCATAAATTATGGTATCTTTAAAATCTCCCGCCAAATTGGAATCCTTGGAGAATAAAAAAATCACATGTACTAATTAATATAAATTAAACAAATCAATAATGCAAAGTAGATACCCATTCACAATATGATACATTTTGTGTTTAGAGTTAACAAGATAAACAAGGAAAAGTATTCAATAAATCAAAGTACAAATGCTAGAGTTTATGTAAAAGTCAAATTAATATTTAAAATAAAATATCAAGTGATTCCTTTGGGAGCTGTTAACAAACCTTTTTTTATGCCTAATATTTGTGACCTAGGTTTATATAATATAGTGACAAATATGTACTTTCTATTTACACATATACATTTTTGTAATAGAAATATCAATATACAGTTAAAACTGCCTAGATAAACATTTTATAAACTATAAACACATTTAGCAAATAAATGTGATTATTATGTTTTTAATGAGTGTAATTTAATAATTATCAACGATATCTCTTAAATAGTCACAGTGTCAGATCACATGAATTAATATATGAGTATGTGAAAGCAAGCCCAGTAACTTTTATAGTTGCCATATTTGTTTCTGGACATGAAAATATGACAGCAGATTAATATTTCCTTTACAATCCCCTTGGCTTTTGAAAAAGATGAATGCAACAATCAGAAGAACATCAAACACTCTACAGAGGTAACAAGAAAGACCGGCTCAATTAGAAACCTGTAATTTACTGTAACTGTAAAAGCAGCTCACAGGATCGCTTGGTGAAACTATTTCACTCCACAAACTCATCCTTACTGAAAGAGTTGGAGGAGTAGGCTCATCCAGGAAACATCCAGTGCTTAGAGGAGTACTTTAGTCATAGTTTAATTCTGTTCTCAGCTTTAGCTCTCAATATTAAGTTAAACAAATTGAAACTAAAAGCTAAATTAATCAACGATATATCTAGGTATTTTAAAGGTTTTATATGAAAAAAAAATTCTTTAACAATAGATACAATCTCAGTTCGATACGTGGGATTATATTTGGTTTAATGTTGTGAACAAATTAAAAAAATCGGCGTTTATGACTTTTTTTTTTAAACTGTCCTAGATATTTCTACAAACCATATCAATGATTGGTGATGATATTGGTATTTTAAAAAATTCCAAAATATTACATTTCATGTTGATGACTCACATTTACAATCTAATACGGTGAATCGATGTAAGTTAACATTACTTTTTATGCTGAGATTATGATATAAAAGTAATAAATTACCACCGAATCATAAACAGACTTTGGTGGCTGAACGGTCTAATCCCGAAATAGACTAGACTACAGATAAACGGGGATATCGTGGTAAAATCACACTCGGATGTAATGAGATTCTTTATTACCTAATTGTTTTTTCCACCTTCATTGGAGCAAATTCAGGTATAATTTAACAAAACTAAGCCTTCTTCATTCTTATCTGATAAGCTTTATTGGTAGATCTAACATATGTGTAAAACCTGGACAGATAGTAAGACGCAGTTCTAAAAAATAAATTGGTCATTGATGTTACTTGAAAAATCCTGGGAAGCTTGAATCGGAATTAAAATTCGAGTGATATATCTAATTGAATATTCTAAATAATATATATTTGTTTTTTAACAGAAGAGCATCACAAATTAATTGACTTTATAATATTCAAGTAACGCTTCGGCAGTGATATTTGACAGATTGTTCAATAATATTTAATTGTTCCTTCGTCAATTGAGTGAGTCTGTTTTTAATTGTTTAATATAGGAAATGTTTCATAATAGTCTGGAATTTGGTACGACTGTATTCCTCGCATTTTTCTGGGTGTATTGATAGTATGAATATTTATAAATTTTGGATTTTTTAGAGCGAAAAACACATCTAAATGTTAAGGTTATTGGGTTACATCACCATAAAATATAACGATTTGTTTTTGGCTTATGGCAAATATTCAAGAACAATTTATATTGTGTGTAGCAAACTATACTACAAACAAATCTATTGAAGCACTATTTATTTTAGTCATAATAAGTTCTTTTTTTTTCTATAAAATCTACATAAATAATGACGCTATAACTCATTTACTTCCACTCCCCTATAGGCTTAAGATTTGATATTTCACCTCAGTTTTTATTCCTGATTGTCCACACGTATCAAACTCATCTTCATTCTGAGGCTCTGTCTTGATAAGTTCAACAATTTCCTGCTTCAGGAGAGAAATATCACAAGTCTCCATTTTGAACAAAGATCACAGATAGCACATATAGAATATAGGTATTAAACTGGAACATTGTCTCAGTCAAAGTTAAAATGTTGAAACATTGATTTCCTCTCAGGTGCTGCGACCTACAATTTATGTCAGTACTAGTAAGTTAATAGCTTCCTGTGCATTCATGCTGGATCCGTTTAAACTCAATTTGTCTTATATCATTTAATTCAGTTTTATCACTTAATTGGTTATTAAGAGCTAGAATTTTGTTGGTTGTGGGTATTTCACTTATAAATAATGATCCACTTCAAAAAATGAAATACAACTAGTAGTAGACTTATTTTATTTTAACAATAATGAGTATGTAGGTATATAAATGTATTAGTAAGATTATTTCTAGTAAAACTTAACCCCAGACTACGGACATTATGTCACTGTAGCAGTATTATTATTATTATTATTATTATTATTATTATTATTATTATTATAAGGCTAAAAATTAAAAGACTGGAAAAAAATAATGATTTGGACCATGTCGTAGCAATATCAAAATCAGTAAACAGATCGCTTATAATACATTATATTAGGAGGGTTGGAGCGACTTTGGAGCACGACTAAAAATCCATAATGTTCATGAAAATATCACTCGTACCACACACACACCCACCTCTTTAATTAACAACGTTACATCGCTATTTCCATTAGCAACATATGAATAATTAGAGATAAATAACTCATTTTTCTAGCACCATGTTTTACTACGGGTTCAGTTTATACGTTTATGTACTAACTACGTTAATGGCTTATTTGAATTATGAAGGTCATATTAATATGAAATGTAACCACATTTGCATAGAGGGAGAGGGGAAAACTATTTGAAGGAAAACCACCTTCAATACATCCTACCAAGATTTGAACCTTGATATTCCTGTCATCGGCAGTCTAATCCAACACGAGAGTAGCGCGTTAGACCACGCGGCCACCGAAGCGGGTAACATTATATTAAATCAGAGGAATAAGGTGTGAATAGATTAGTATGGGTTGAATATACTGTAAAGAAATACAGTAATAATAAAAATAATTAAATATTATAACCTTTAACCGAAAAAATATTAACTATTTTTTATCTCGGTTCATTCCAAACAGTGTAAGAGAGATATGTGTGTTCTCTTTACCTATATACTTCGTGTTTTTTGTTGGGCGCTACCCCTAGTATCTAAGGGAAAAATAATAGTCATAAGAAAAAAAAAACATTTACCTCGGCTATCAACTCAGTGGCACGACGACTCTCAACCTTGGGACCTCTGGGTAAACTTAAAGCTAAAAACCATGAACATTTTTTATAAAAAAATGGATTGTTGAAGAAAAATGTAATTTAGGCTACAAATAAAATTAAATGTATAGAATAACAATTGTTGGCACTTTTGTGAATTTATTGTTGTTTCACATTTGTTCACATCCAAATCCTACCTATGGAATTCCGGTTAATTCTAATTCTAATTTAATAAGGTATAACACAGTATTGTTGAAACCAAAAGAAGAGAATATATATATATATATATATATATACACAATCAATAAAGTTAATAACTAGACATAAAATAAAATGTTAATTGATTCTCTGTAATAGTCTGTTTTTCTGGAAGTAAATAAGTTCTGATTTATATAGGAAAGAGAAAAGAGATGATTACAATAATCGAAAATTGAAGAGTTGGTTTGACCTCACTCATGAATAATTAGTCCATATTGAAACACCATCTTCAATAATTTGTTTCACTTCAAATTCTTCCACAATTTAAATGAACATGAATATTGTAGTTCTTACACATACACTTAGCTTCCCATTTTTGCTACTTTCACCTTAATTAACCACCTTTGAAACACTATAAAATAACTTGAATTGGGAGCTCCATCGATTTGGCTCCATGTTGGAACACCACCAGAAGAAGACCTCCCACTACTCTCAAAAACCTTCCAATATTTCAAATTTTAAAAAAATGTCCTAGTCTTACTTCCAAGTCAAAAGATAAAGCTAACATATAACGAAAATACATTGTTGGCTATAGACTAGGGAGAAAAGCAAAATAAAATTTAGGTTCAATATAATTATTTAAATATAGCCAATTGAATGTGAATAATGTTTAATAAAGAATTAAATGTCTATTTCCTTCTGTCAAAAATTGAACAGCCCGCTTGATTTTTTCTTCCTTCCTTCTTCCTTTCCAAATCACGGGGTCCTCTCCTCACTTGTTTGATAGCACTGCGTATGCGTTAAACAAACATGGTCGACTTTCAAAATAAATACAAGAGTCAAACACACTTCTTAAAGGGATAATTAATATGTTTAATAAAAGGTAAGTGTTCTTCCTTAATTCAAAATTCCTTATTTAAATTATTTAAAACAATGTTTTACGATGTTCCGTTCTTTTATTTAATTTAATAGATGTAAACAGTATCATTAGTCAGGCCGGCAACCAGCTGGTGAACTTCGAAGATTACACGCTAAATTAAATTAGAAATTGGTCACAAAAGTAGAAAAATAGGGAAATACAAGGTAGGGTGGCCAATAACATCACAATACCGAGGCTTAAAACTTTTAGAACATTATTTGGTAGTACATTAGTTAGTAATTAGTATCATCAACAAATTGTTATTTACGGGTGAAATACCTTCTAAAATTAAAATCCTCAACATAATATAAAAACATAAGAGTATCCCTGGTGAAAATCCCAAGAGGAAACCAAAGGGAAAAACCAGAGAGACTCATAGCAAACTAAGCTCTGGGCTCAGGGAGATTGACTGCTTGAGTGTGAAAAGGAAACAAGTTGGAATTCCAGTCAGATACTGTACTTAATTGTATATTTGATGTTATGTGCTCATCGCCTACTCTTTGAAACAAAGGTGGCAGCGATACCTAGCACAAACTCAATTCAATCATCTCGGTATACTCCGTAGCAGCAAAGTTTAGTTTTGGCTTCACGAAGCTCCTACTCCTAATTGTGATTCCCTTTGGAGCTGTGTCTCTTCCCTTCATAACTCGTCTGAGTCCTGGCTCTATTATATTCTTTCTTCCATCTACAATCATAATCAAAAGCGAATTTTCAGGGTTAGCAATAAATGTGTTACGTTCAATCAGTGAGTCTACAAGTTGAAGTAAATATTTGGATAGGAACCGTAATGTTTTAATAGCTTCAAACACATGACTAGGACCATCTGTAAAGTACTTGATTTTCTTGGTACTAAACTACACAGCCATGTAGGACTTCAAGTTTAAAAAAAACAACTATTATCTTAAGTTCATATGAAGGATATATCACACTCAAGTATAATCTGAGAACTCTTTTGGCCGTAGTTAACCTTCTTGAGTATGAAAGAGGGCAGAGATCATGAACAGACAAATCTTCTGGACGTTGTTTTCGTGATTTTACTGCTCTAATAATGTCAAACAAATATTGCATATCTTTGGTGGGCACTTTCCAATCAGGAATAACGCACTGAATACTTTGGAGGTTTTTCACACCCACTAAGCTGTGTGCCAAATGGACCACAAAAGGATTTAGTCCCGGTTGTGTCATCATAAAGACTTAGAAATAAGTGGTGGAATGGCAAGTAATTAAAATGGATGTCGTCGTCGTCCCCTGTAGAAGTCTTGTCACATGTAATTGATACTGTACTGGCACAGCCAATTATATTTAGATCGTCAAAGGGAATTCCCAGTGTAGACAAATGAAAAATAATGCTAGAAATAGTAGCACTCCCGAGGAGGGCGAAACATGGCCAATGTATACCGAACCCGGTTCTTGAATAAGGAAATAATGTTATTTTTCAGTTATGCGAAAATATTTTAATGGGGCTTATCAATCACTAAAGTTTGATCTTTTCTGGCGTCAAAGTATAGTCCCTTCAGCTCTTCATGTGTAGCCTCAACCAGTAACTCAGTACTGTTATGCTCTTTTTCTCTACTAAGCTTGTTTTTTATCAACTACATGAGTGTAGTCACTATTGGAAACATCACCTATATCTTGAAGTAAACTTGAAGCCATTGCTGCTGTTGCATGATCAGATATTCCATATTGATTACTAGTTAATGCAGTTGATTTGAATTTAATCTGCATCTGCCATGGTGATTTAATGACTGGCACAAATTCCCCATTGCCATCATTTTCTTCGGGCCCATCGGATGAATAACTTAACAGTCTTCTTTGGTACCGTTGTTTCCTCTTCAATCGGTGTTGGACATGAAGGCCAGGAAATGTCAAACGTAGGCCTAGTTTGTTTGAAGCCGTTTGCCCTTCTTTTAATTTTTTGGGTCAATTTTTTTTTTGTTTCTTGTATATCTAAATTTCCAATTTTACCTAACCTGTACTTTCTAATTATTTTTGGCATTAAAATTGAGTGATATGAATCTATGGACTACATAGCAATGTTTAATTGCGGTTGACTAATTTTTATTCCTCTAAATCATGAGTCACACTAAAAATGATAAGGTGACATAACCATTTCAAATCGTTTTTAACATTGTCTAAATTCATCTTCAGTTTCTCTTTCTACTTAAAACACTCTGAGTAAAGAGTCATATTTGAGCTGCTTCGCCCTTGGTGCATGTATCATGCTGTACTTTATCTAAAGCAACAGCCAATTTTTTCGGCTTTATCAAATAATCTTGAGCATTTACTTTAATATTCATATTATTAATTTTGGCTGCAATATTTACATCATTTACAGCTCGATTATCACCACAAACCTTTGACAAAATGGGCCAGCTACACTTTTTTTTTCCCTAACAGGTATTTTAAATAAATAATGTTCTATTCGCAATTTAAAAAAATGTTAGCTTATAGTATTATTAACAGCTTAAAACATGTTTTATTTTCAGTTTAAAACACTTTTCCCCCATTGTAAAAAAAAACTGTTTTAAAGAAGAAATAAAATTAAACTATACTTTCACCTGAAAATATTACAGTTTTATTTGATTCATCCCATCCACATGGATAAACAAACACAACATAAATCTCAGGTTTTGTTTTTTCACAAAGAACTAAACAACAATCCTAGAGGAGTATCCGCAATGTGTAGTAAGACATAGTGTTTAGGGTGTTTAAGACAAAGTCTGGCTTTCATTGGTTCGTTCTGTCCCATAGAAAATCAGACCACACCACAGATAAAAAGCGTTCAAGACAATGTTTGGCTTTCATTGGTTTGTTCTGTCCCAAAGAAAACCAGACAAAAACACTGAGCTAGAATGTTCAATACAAAATCTGGCTTGCATTGGTTTGTTCTATACCAAGGAAAACCAGACCAAACTACAGATCTAGTGTGTTCTGGGCAAAAGGTGGTTTGTTCTGTCCCAAAGAGAACCAGGCCAAACCAGATAACCGGAGTGTCCCAAACAATATCTGGTTTGATTTGGTCTGTTCTATCTCACGAAACCAGACCAAAAGGTACATAAAGAGCGTTCAAGACTATGTTTGGCTTGCATTGGGTTGTTATTTCCCATAGAAAATCAGATCAAACCACTACTTTAGAGTGTTCAAGACAATGTCTGCCTTGTATAGGTTTGCTCTGTCCCATAGAAAACCATACTTAACCACTGGTCTAGAGTATTCCAGACAATATCTAGTTTGCATTAGACTTTTCAGTGCCAAAGAATTCCTGGCAAAACCAGTGCTCAAAAATCTTGCAGACAATGTCTGGTTTACATTTAGTTGGTTCTGTCCCAAAGAGAACCAAACCAAACCACAGACCCTGAGTGTTCCAGACACTGTCTGGTTCCCAATTGTATTCTCTATCGCTGGGAGAACCTGACAAATCAATAGCAGCCCACACACGAGTTATGGTCGAGTTCATTGACCTTAAAGAATCATACAAAACCAACTACGGTTTTCCTTGGTTTACTACGATATGTTCCTATGCTTTTCCACCAAGGTTAATATAAAATTCATCTAGCATTATTTAATGCCAAAATCATGGTTTAAGTTCCAATACTCGCTCTTTTATTTAATCTATATTAACATAATATATATTTTTTTCAAAATTCATAAGTTAGTATCCAGTTCGCGAAATTATGGTATTAGACAAAATAATTGACTTCCCTTCATATCAAATCAAATTTTGCAAAGAGATATAAATTGTGTTTTTATCAACATAAAAGCACAAATTAAAGTTTAAATGTGTATAAGAATACAACTATAGACTTTAAAACCTTCCATAAATTAATATAATTTCATTACAATAAAACACTCAACTTAACCTAATCTTTCATTCTATATGAATTAGTATTTCAAAAAATTATTTAATAAACTATCAAATATGCATAAGAAAATTTATCGTAATTTAAAGCAAAGGATCAAGGTCAGCCGAGATGTTAGTAAGTATTTAAGATTATTCGTTTCTCTAGTTATTTTACAACATTATAAATGCACCGGTAGTCCTATAGTGCAGGATCCGTATAACCCGAACGGGTAGTAAGACGCGGTGCTAATAATAATAATAATAATAATAATAATAATAATAATATGCAGGACATTAATCTGATGGAGATATTGAGGTTCGGATTTGATTTGTGTGTATAAAGGGTGGTTATTATTTATTTCCCCCTTCCCTCTACACATTGTAGTTACGTTTCTACTAAATTATAACATCGTCATTTTGGTTACAGTACTAAAATAAGTTTATAACACAAATATCTAACAAGGGTAGTTACGAAAATTAGCTTTCACATTTGGGTCATCCTTAATTTTTTTAATACCCTTTTTTTAAAATTGTGACAAGCTTCCTAATAATTAATGAGCTATAACCATTATGGTATTACTATGTTGCCCCCCTCCATCCATTTCAAAACAATGTCATTCTTTGATAGGAAAATTAGTACAATTTTCTATTTTACAAATGCTTCCTTCTCTAAATGCAATACAAAGTCCTCTTACAATAACCTTTTTAGTAAAAATTTCATTTTAACATTTCCTTACTCTTCCATGTGATTTACAAAGACCAACTAACTGGACTTTCTTGAGTACAATTTTTATATTTACATTTTTATACATTTCCTAGTGAAAAGCAATGACCTCTTACCAGGGGTTTCTTAACACAATTTTTCTGTTTTACGTTTTCTTATCCCTCCATGTTCTTTACAAAGCCCTCCTTTGAGTGTCACCTTTAAACAATTTTCTATCATACATATCCTTCCTCCCCCATGTTTATTACAATGTCCTCCTACTTTAGCTTGCTTTGTACAATTATCAGTTTTACATCGCCTACCACCACCATGTGCAAAACAATTTCCTCCTTTAAGAGGATACTTAGTACAATTAATTGTTTTACATCTCCATCCACCTCCATGTGCAAAACAATTTCCACCTTGCAGAGCTAACTTAGTACAATTATTAGTTTGACATTTCTTTCCTCCTCCGTGTGCAAAACAATTTCCTCCTTGCAGAGCTGACTTAGTACAATCATTAGTTTTACATTTCCTCCCACCTCCATGTGCAAAACAATGTTCTCCTACCATAGTCCGCTTAGTACAATTTTCAGTTTTACATTTCTTTCCTCCACCATGTGAATAACAATTGCCTCCTGGCTGAGCATATTTATTACAATTATTAGTTTTACACTTTCTTCCTCCTCCATGTGCAATACAATGTCCTCCTGATTGAATCTTGTTAGTACAATTTTTAGTTTTACATATCCTTCCAGGGCCATGTTTAATACAATGTCCTCCTACCTGACTTTTTTTGTTACAATCTGCAGTTTTACAATTACTCTTTCTTCTTCCGCCATGTGCAATACAATGTCCACCTTCCACTGCCACCTTAGTACAATTTTCAATTTTACAAAATCTACGCCCTCCATGTGCAAAACAATGTCCTCCCACTTGAGATCTCTTAGCACAATTGTCAGTTTGACATTTTCTTCCTCCTCCATGTGCATCACAGTGTCCTCCTACCTGAGCACTTTTAGTACAATTTTCAGTCAGACATACCTTTCCTCCTCCATGTGCAAAACAATGTCCTCCCACACGAGCCCACTTCAGACAATTTGCAAAGTTACATTTAAATCTTTCTCCGTGTTTAAGACAATATCCTCCTTTCAAAGGACTTTTTTTACAATTTTCTGTTTTACATGCCATTTCCCCTCCATGTTTAAAACAAATTCCTCCTTTCAGAGCATTCTCTAAACAATTATCAATTTTACATTTTTTTCTTCCTCCATGTGCTTTACAAACACCACCTAAATGAGCTTTCTTAATACAATTTTCTGTTTTACATTTATCTCCCCCTCCATGTGCAAAACAAATTCCTCCTTTCAGAGCACTCTTACTACAACTTTCAATTTTACATTTTTTTCTTCCTCCATGTGCTCTACAAACACCACCTAATTGAGATTTCTTAGTACAATTTTCAAATTTACATTTAATACCTCCTCCATGTGCAAAACAATGTCCTCTTTCCCAAGCGTGTTTTGTACAATTTACAGTTTTACATTTTATTCCCCCACCATGTGCAATACAATGTCCACCTACCTTAGCCTTCTTTACACAATTTACAATTTTACATTTCCTTCCTCCTCCATGTGCAATACAATGTCCACCTAACTTAGCCTTCTTTACACAATTTTCAGTTTTACATTTACTACCCCCTCCGTGTTCAAAACAATATCCTCCTTTCAGACCATACTTAATACAAATTTTAGTTTTACATTTTCTTCCTCCTCCATGTGCAATACAATGTTCTCCTGATTGAATCTTGCTAGTACAATTTTTAGTTTTACATATCCTTTTGTCTCCTTGTGCAATACAATTTCCTTCTTTCTTAGTATACTTTTCCAAATTACATTTTGTATCGGTTGCTTCAATTGATACAGGAAACCCTCCTGGTTTAGGATGTTTACTTGATATCTTATCGATTTCTATATTATCTTTAAATTCTTCAAATGGTAAATGATTATCTGAAGAAGCTTGTACACTTTCATTAAACACATATTGATGTTCTTTACCATAATTTGTTTGATCGGTATTTAAAAATAATTCTTTATATTCTAACGTAATATTTTCTTTTACTTCATGACATAGTCTTTTTGGTAAAAGTTTCCTTTGCTCTACGTTCTTGTGTAGAGCATTAAAAGATAAATCTTGACTCTCATCAACACATTCGACATTCAAATTAAAAGCCCAGCTTGTTTGTGCAAGAGTGTTTGACTGTAATAATTCACTTGATATAGTAGAATGATCTTGTTCCAGTTTAATCTGCCAACACAATTAGATGAAATAATTAAATTGAATTAAATATTAAATATATATATAATTGAATTAAATTAAATTATAGCACCACATGATAATAGACGTTCTGGCTGTACGCCGAAGTACTAATTAAACTAATTGTGCTAGATATCAGATCGGTTGAATTTAGATAAAGTGAAACCATAATTTGTCGAGGGAGAGTTGAAAACTATTTAGGAAAAACCACCGCCAGTTTATCTGAGCGAAATATAATAACCTATATTTACACGTCATCATAAGTACTTATGTACGGTCATTAATATACATTTTGTGTGTGTGTGATTATTTATCTTGTAACTACAATTACAGTAAACATTTTATAAACTTAACAATGGAAATAAATTTCATTACCTAATAAAATGGTTGCCTTAAAAGAGAAATATATAACAATGATTTTTATATAAGTTTATTTGTGATTTCAATAATTTACTTAAACAGGACTATAAAATGAATAGGTTTATACCAGAAGTAGTTATACTCTTATATGTTTTAGCTTGTGTTGTTGTATTGTATATATTTCAAAGTGCTATCACCGTCCGTCATTAAATCAAAATGTCAAATTAAATTGGTAGGATCTCCATATAAAGCTGTGTTCAAGGAGATCCGATATTTTAATTGTTAACTTATAAATAATTACTTTGTTTAGAATCTCCATATAAGGCTGTGTTCAAGGAGATCCGATATTTTAATTGTTAACTTATAAATAATTACTTTGTTACAATGTGACGTGTGAGTTTGGTCGGGCATAAACAACTGTAGCGCTAAGGTATGTGATGATCAGAGAGTTTTGTCTGAGGTGAACAGCAATTCAGTTAATGGTGAGACTCGTGAGAGTTAAGACCTCCTAGCATACGTAGTCTAGTAAGGCACCATCCGCCAAGTCCACTCACTCGTCACGGGATCTTAGTGTTTTTTGTAATGTTAACAATAAACTATATACATAACATCAACGATTTTATTATTACTTCTGAAACATATCCACGGTCTATGTCGGCCGACACTGCAACATTGATTTTAAAATGGTAAAGTAATGTATTTTAAATTGAACTTATAAAATTAAACTCTCGAAGTAGACTAGACTACCGATGACGGGGAGATCGAGTTTTGAATCTTGGTTGAGTGTACCGTAGGTGGATTTCCAAAAATGTTTTTCAACCCCAATGCAGGTACGCTTTCTTTAAATATAACATTCCTAATCCTAAAAGACATTAGCGTAAGTAGTACATAAGCGTATAACACGGCAAGTATTAAAATATGGTAGTAAAAAAACAAGGTAAAATTATAACTGAATACCTCAGATTTGTCCACCGGGGTGAAGTGGTCTATGTTCGAGTCCATAATTCCGAAAGAGGAATCAAATAACTTAATTTCAGTCTTCCCTATTTCATCAACAGAATTTGAGGTGTCGGACTCATCCTACAGATACAGCATAAATAAACAGTTCTAATTAAAGACAAACTAAATGGCCATATATATATTGTGTAAAGTGATTGCATTTGTAGGAAATAATGATTAAATTTAAGGTTTGTGTGTGTGTGTGTGTGTGTGTGTGTGTGTGT